>JANRGW010046385.1:0-16516 GCA_024733675.1 Psilopsiagon aymara | reverse complement strand
CCCCCCCCCCCCCCCCCCCGCCCCCCAATCTGATAATAAAAAGAAACGAAAGAAACCATTCAGATCTCTATGGATATTAATCCTCACTTTGTGTATTATTGCTATCCACCATAATAAGTACAATTAGTTGTCTATTAAAGGTAGTTTATATGTGACTTTAATTTTCTCTTTTCTAACTAGCACAAATAAGTAGGTTTAGGGGGTTTAATTCAAGCTAACTGAAATAACAGTCTGATTGTTTTAACAGAATCATAGAATCATTAAATGTTTTTCAATTCCTAGTCTGAAAAGGGTACAGCATGCTTGTAAGACGGAGGTTGTGGAGAAGGTCAGACACTTCACTAAATATGATCTCTTTCCAGAAAGTCAGCAAAAGTGCCACTGACAGCTTTTTCTGACAAAAGAAAGCAGGCCAGAAAATGGCTGGGTTAAGGTTAAAATGCAAAGAATATTCTCTTAATTTCCTATAGCCAGGGAATCTCAAGTAGAGAGGTTAGTCACTCCAGCTGTGTGCTATTTGGCTCATGAGACGCAGGACAGTCACTACGTGTACAAGCACAGCCAGGAGCTCCAAGCCCTACTCTTTGACACCTCATACCCTCTGCACAGGGACAGGATGGAAGCCACACTATAGCGAAGGAAATGGGTATTGAGGAAAAGAGGCAGCATGTTTACAGACATAAAATCAAATGGTTTCCATACAGCATACAACTACCTCAGAGACCTCACTGTTACATGGATATGGAAGACGCAAATGGCTTAAATGAGTTCAAGTAAGGATTAGACATTTGTAGAGGCTGGATTTATGACAAGCTGTAAAATATGATGGCTTGGATGCAAACTATGACTCTACATGTCTCTATAGTACTATTGATTACTGAAAGTGAGAAGAGCGTGGCAGAGAAAATGTCACGAGATCTCCTCCGATTTTTATATTCTTTGGTCCACCCCTTGTGTTATTGCAGTCTTTGCACAACTGAAAATAACCTCTCTGCATGTAAGAGGCTATAGCAAGCAAGGCAGGAACTACTTTGTATTAGGCACTGATTCCTTTTAAAGGCCCTGGGCAAGGCATTTGGCTTCTGTTTTCTTTCTGCAGTCATTAACTTATAAGAAGTTTGAGAGCAACTAATTAGCTGAAAATGTATGTCTTAAAAATGAAACAGGCATACTGCTTGCATTGGTGCAGATGCACTTCAGTTGGGCAGCTGATCCCACCACCTTTTTGGGGTGAGAAATTCCTATGTGACCATTCTCAGGTGCTTCTGTGGCTTCTAATATTCCAACAACCCTTGCATTTTTGCTGACTCATGAATCCTCATCCCCTACCTCCACTGAGATAGCAGACAAAAGGACCTCACTGGCACAGTCTCTCTCAAACACTGGTGTGCTGCCCCCAGGCTTATCTCTAGCACGACTGGTTTTGTCCCCTTTTCCTCTTTAAATCCTCAAATCTAGTTTCAAGACCTTTCAATGAGCACTGCTAACTTCTGTGCAAAGATCCTGCACAGCATATGCTACATATAATCAATTAGTCTCATTTACCAAACCCCAAAGAAAAAGATTTTATTAACCCCCTCTATTTCTTTAGGAACTTTTACAAAGAAGCAGCTGTTAGAGCTCCTAGCACAGCAACCTGACATATAAAAAAAAAATAAATGTCTGTACTAAAATATCACATTAAAACAGCCTTGCGGGCATGATGGAATAACTGATGACATAGCAAATTCTAATCAGCTTTTCCATAGTACTAGCTTCAAAGTCATGATATTAAGTTTACATGGATATAAGCCAGGTGTCACAGACCTCTAGAGATATTACATACGCAGTATCTCCCAGATGGATCTTATCTTAGAGACTGAAAAATGTGAACATGATACCACGGTCTGCAGCAACAGCAGCCTGTGGAAAACACTGCATTATCTTTAAACTACCTAAATCTGGACAGCTGCAAAGGTACAGGTGTAGCAGCATGAAGCTCAGGATGAACTACCAAATCTGTCCAGCTCCTTAGGCAAGCTTACCCATTTATCCTAAGCTCTATACATATGCTGATGGCAATGTCTAATCAAGGTAATACAAAACTACATTGAGTATATACAAACACAGTCCCTGCAGTCAAAGAGAAATGGGCTTATTAGCCGCGATAAGCCATATGAATTTACCTGCCCAGTTTAAACTAAGTCAGGGTTTCCTCTGAAGTCACAAGAGCTGGAATGACCAAGCACAGAACCAAAGCTGACACTATGTGTAAGAATCAGCATCATCCTGTTCCAGACACCATTTTCTGGGCATCAGATGTGAGCTACATTTATACCTCCATCCTTCACTCAGGTTGTCTGCTGTTTTAATTGCATAAAGTAAGAAAACTATCACTGTTCTATGTAAAAAAGCCTTAATGTGGCTCCCAACAGGGCAAATTAAGAGAGACAAAAGTATCAGTAGTTTATCACATGGTTTATTGCTGAGAAAAACAGTGCTCTCAAGCTATTATCACTATTATGCTACAAGTTATAACAGGAAATCAATAAGGTTGAGACAAAGAAATGCTCACACTCCTCCATGAGGCACTGAAATCTCTCACCCTTTATGCAAAAGAAGACTGAACATCTGCAGTGTCATTGAATGACATCAGAAGGCATACCCATTAGTCACAGAACAACTGTTGCTGCAGCAGACACTTAGTGAACTTCGAGTATTTTAAATCAAAGCTGCCTTCAGTGAATTTCCTAGCACACAAATGGGGTATAGAAGTGAATCCTCTGCCCAGCAGAAATCCCCCCCACCCATCCCCGATGCAGGCTGGAGCTGACATCTCAACTCCAATAGGTAGGTCTAATGTGTATCCCCCATACAGCTGCACGCAAAGGAGCTCTGTACCAAATGCTTTTTGCCAAGGCCATCTGCAGCACAGGCTGCCCCTTCCTCCTCAGTTCATTGCCTCCTGACCTCTGGGACCTTCTGCTCAGTGTTGCCACTTCCTACTATCATTAGTATTTGGAAAGAAATGTATCTGCCATGCAGAATGGTAGCAGACCAACAATTAAGGCAGGTGCCTTGAAATTAAAGGTCAGCTTGTTCTCCCTGGGGAAAAAATATATTAAGAATGACTTTTACTCAACTGCATTGCATCTACTGATGTTGCTGTCTGGCTCCTGCAAGGAAGCAGAGTAAAGAGAAATCCAGGTGCTGAGGTCACTCATGATCATACTTGCTTGAGGCCTTTCATTCCACTGTGCAGCCTCTGCTATCATCCACGTTAACCCACTTCTGCTGGATGGTTTACTCTGGCTGTGCTGTACAAACTCTGAGGCACCGGAGCAGCTTCTGCTAAATTACAAGGGAAGACACATTTAATCTAGGCTTTTAAAATTATTAGGGGGGAGGGATCAGGCTCTCAGTAAATATTTTGGATTCCCATTTCTTTTTCATTTCTCATTTTTCCAGTCTCCTTTCACAGACTTTTCATCATATATTAAACACATTAATTTCTCTCTAGCAACAGGACACAAACACAGAAATTGGCAGCTTATGGAGGCTTTCAGCTTTTCCATGCTGTCTTCCATCTCAGACATTTTTGGTCCCAGTTGTGCAACATTTAGCATGTGCTACAAGTTCTTCACAGCAGCACATGATGTATAATATTAATTTAAAAAGAGAAAGAAGTGAAGTAAAAAAGTAATGTAAATTAATATATTGTCCTTAGAGCCCAGGGGGAAAAAAAAAAAAAAAAAAAAAAAACAACCAAAAAAAAGGAAAAGGAGCAAGAAGACAGGTCACAGATCAAGGAAATATCCTAACCAAAGGTTTTCATGGAATGGAAATTAAGGAACAGCTAAGTGTGCTCTGAAATGCTAATAGTAAGGGGGATGCAGACTTATGTTCTGCGAAACCAGTCCCACAAGACAATCAGAAGGTTAGCTGAGAGAAACAGGAAAGCAGAGGGGATTAATATCACCTTGCCTTTATATCAGTCTGAGGTGGTACAAAGCCTTCTCAGGATGAGCCTGTCATTGTTCATTACCTACAGACAGAACGCAGATGACCAGCTTCACATACACACTGCTTAAATCATTGAGTGAGATGAACCCAAAGCTGTCACCAACTCTGCTCCTTTTCAGTGGGACATTCTTCAACAAGGGCAAAAAAAAAGCTGTCTGTAAGGCAGCTTCAGGGAACATCTGCGCATGTTTGTGCCTCTGACCCCCTGCAAATCTGTGTTCTACTGAATTTCCCTGCAAACAAGATGGTATCAGTTTCTATTTTTCATCCTTTCTGGAATACTAGTTCATCCATATATCTCCTGTAATCACTAACTGGAAACCCATGCTAGTATTTTCCAGTGTAATATTTAACACTGCGCACAGACAGATCACTGCCAAAGTCTCACTGTGTCACTGGCACATTAGGCAACACTGGAAATACCCTCCCACCAGAAAGCTTTACACCTCCACAATCTACTCTTGGGTTTGGTTTGTAATTTTGTTTTCTTTTTTATAAACTATTTGATATTCACTCCTTCTAGAATTTGCAGAAGTCTCAAGATTTCTGGAGTATTATCTTGTTCTTTGAAAGCTTCATTAAAGCAATCAATAGATTAATACAACTTCCAGTTAAGTTCCGAATGTCTTTTTTCTGGAATGACATCCTGTACAATCCCAAGCTTCTGTTAAGCAAGAGCCAATTTCTCACAGAGCAGTTACACATGGGGCTAACCATGACTCATGAAGCCACACCAAATCTGAAGGATGACCATACTGGAGAGAGAGATCCTATGTAGATACTCCCTAAGCTAAACTTAAAGAGCTCTGATCATGATAAGAGGAAAAAGAAACTTTACACATAAAATCATGTAATGCAGAGTTCATGGCTTAAACAACTGCTGCTGTTCCACCACAGTCCAGGCTTCGAGGGATTCGTAAGCATGAATCATAACAGTCCACACTTCCAAAGTTCTTCACGAGACTTTCTTCAGCTGCAACGAGGACAGAGGGGACCAGATGTCAAAGGGAACACAACACACCTTAGCAGGGGAAAGACAGGAAATACATGTCCCATCATACCAGCTGGAAAATAGCAAATTCCACAGCTCTCCCAAATGGAAAGGAACAGACACAGCAAAGTGGCAGGGGAAAAATTTCGTTTGTACTAACATTCACTGGAGAGTTCAAGTTATAAAGGAAAGCATGTACTTTTGTCAGACGCTGTGTTATGACCATGCTTCTCACCAGTAGATCATAAGCTGCTCTGAATCTGGAAATCATCCTGGGATATACCTCCCATAGGTACAGCAGGGCAATTTGACTTCATGTCACATCTTATTTTAAAGTTTATTATGAAAGCGCAAAGTCATCTTGAAAAATCTGAATTCTAGTCAAGTCTCATAGGTGGCAAAAGTGTATAAAACTGACATAAAGAACAAGTTTGTCTTTTTTCCTTAAAAAGCTGTGAGAAGTCTTTCACACTAAAGCAAATTCACACATTATCTTCTTAGCCCGTAAACTCCTTCTGTTCCCATTGCCATTATTGTAAGTATTTATATTTGAGGCACAGCAAGCTGCTACAGTTCAGACAAGTCTAGACAAATTCAGACTGAAAATGAGATCAAATTAAACTCTGAACCAGTGGAATAACTTAACAATGGATTCTAGCAGGGTTAAGTGTTTTAAAATAGGACTTTTAAGTAATGAAACAAAAATTTGCTCTAAACTTAATCAGAAATGTGTCACTGAAATGAAGTAATCATTTGGTGAAATATTATAGTCTACTTAAAGAAGAATGACAGAATAAATACAGTGTTTTCTTATGGCCTAAAATTTGCTTGCAAGTTCTGTAGGAACTACTCTTGTGGAATAACTACCCTGGGATAAATAAACCTGCATTTATAACAATATTGTAAGTCCACACAATGGAGTTACTTGAAAAGCCACTGTCACCATTACAGCTTTTACACATCAGTCCATTCCTTTGTAGCATCCTACTTCCGCTGCAATCATTCATACAAGCTACAGTAGGCATGAAACAAGACAGAGCTCTTGAAGACTCAAAAAAATGAGTCTTTTTCAGAGCTCAGAAGATGGTGAATTCAGTCTTTCAACTCAACATCCACATCATGAGCAGCAACCACAATGGGAATAATGACAATACGCAGATGGAGTGTAAATAAGCTTCAGTGTAAGAGATAGATTACTCAGTCTTTCCACTCTAAAAAAGTATTTGTGCTTCTTTTATTGTATTGTTTATGCCAGACTTATTCACTCTTAAATGACCCTCTCAATATGGGGGGGGCGGGAAAAAAAAAACACCATCTCCCCAAAGATTAACAATACCAAATTTATTAGGATTTATTAGGTTATTCTGAAATAACTGTGATGTTTCACCCTGAAGTGACATGAAACTTGCAGTATGAGCCCCCCTAGCTATAGCTGCTGGCATGCAACCGTACACTCTGAGATCTCCTTAGTAAGAAGATTTGACAGCGCATCTGGGAAACAGATTTTCACCTTTAGGCAACTAGTTCACATAACTTCTGCAGTTAGATCTTCATTTACAGTGTACAAGCATGGACACAAAGAAGCTTAAAGTTTCTTTGGGATGGAAGTTTGTGCTTTACTATTGTCTTGATTCAGGGCCAAAATGTAAAGCTCTTGAAAGTAAGAGTTCAAAAACGTGTACTGTGAGATATACTCTGATGGAGAATTCTGGTATTTGATACTCAGTAAATCATGAAAGCAAATACTCTTGCCCCCTTTCTTCCACTTAAACCAACATAAAATCCATGAAGTGCAAAGCTTTAGAGCTCTGACATTTGACCACCTCAATGGATCATATATGCTGATATTTCAAGAATATCAATATTATTTCCACTTTCTGCAAAGGACCATGGTAAACAGACAGAGCTAGTCCTTTATACAGGCATGAGATTGTCCTTTGAACTGTTTCCACATAAATTCTTTAGACAAGAGTCTTTAGTGTTTTTTCCAAACTATCTCAGTATTTTTTAAGCATGTGCAACTTGCACCTGGTGAGCTGTAAATTAAGAATTATACTATGCTTGAAGCATGAACAATAAGATTCAATATACAAAGGAATCTTATATTTAGTCAGTGCATCTACAGGCTAGTAGAGTTTTACAGCTGGTTTCCCATAAGAACACACTAAGTCTACATGTCTGCTTGCACATGAGGCTGCACCTTTTCTGCATGTGAAGAGAATATACGAGGCTGTCTAGCAAAAGGGACTCTGTTAATGACACCACTCAGAAAAAGGTTGCAGAATGGAGTGCCTTATCAGATACCAGGGAATCCATATTGGCTCTCACCATAAAGACTAAAAACCCTTAAGAAGATACTCTTTATTGGTTCGCTGCTCACAAAAGAATTTATTGTCACTCAGAAAAGCATTTTAATAACTTAGCACCCAAACCCTAATTTAGCTGTCCTCTCTATTAGTTTTCAACCACTCTTAATATGCCGCCACTCCTTGTACGGCAGTATAGTATTCATGTGCTAAAACAGGAGACCAGCATGCTAGTTCTCATTCCAGAATGGGAAGAGGAAAGAAAACAATTTGCAATATCTTCCTATTAGCAAGGGTCAGTTTATCAATATGTAATGTGATCATTTTCTATAAATACACCAAGGAGTTAATTCCAAGGAAAAGAAACTCACGGGCTAGAGGACAGAATTCATCTGGGAGCAAACAGATATAAACCTGGAACACCCAAATCACAGCCAGTATTATAGGAAGGTTGCTAGGCAGCATTGGTACAGCCCCCAAGTAGTACCAGCAGTAGCACAGAATATACTATTTTTAAGATGGAGCTCACTTGACCTGTATCCTGGGACTTGAACTGAGGCTGCCCTTCCAACTGCATGAAAGCTAGAAAAGGACAGAAATGAAGCACCAGCACATACTTTACATTGAATAAAGTATGTGAATTTTAGCAAAGGATTTCATAGGAAATGTGAAGAACCATAAATTATGCCAGGAATATTGCCTAGCAGGCAGACAAATATAACTGTGAATGAGCAAAGATTCAGGCCTTAGAAAAAAATGCTGATTTAGCAGAGTATAGCATACAGAATGGCATGAGAAGTGAAAGATAAACCATGGGTAGTATGAGGCACAACTTACTTCTGGTGAAAGCTAGAAAGGGGAAAGAGCTGCACAGAGAAATAAAGGAGAAAAATAGTTTAGTCAAAGAATGGGAGAAGACAAGCTGAGAAGACTCCAGGCAAATGTCAAAAAAAGCCCTTGAAAACAGACTATAGCTTGGACAGACCACAGACTCGCAAAATTTAAAGGACACTGAGTAATCTACTCCCAGGTCTAAACACATTTATACTTCTTGCTATATCTCAGCCACAATCCTCAGAATTTTTTAAGACACTCAAGGAGGAAGAAGAAAGCCATCTAACAGTTGTGAACCTCATGAAGACAAGTGAAAAGATGGAGAGATGAAGGACAACAAATGAGGACATTAGCTTTATTTTTAATGCCTATCAAAGCCTTCAAGGTGCAGACTAAAGTTAACATATGAAATGCTGTTATTATCTTCAGTTCCTTCATTCTGAACCAGCCTTTACTCCAGTAGACTGCTATTAAAACCAAGAGAGGACTGATGCAAAGATCACATCCAAGTGAGTTTTTTATCAGTGGGTCAACAAATAATCAGAGGAGAGGACAAACAGACACATTTTGTCCAAATCATTACCTCCAACATACTCTACACATCTGCCTTTGTTTTTCTGTTTAACCTAAGCTCAATAATAAGAGCTAAGAAGTAACTCTTGTGGTTGTTGGTTTGTATACCTTAGCAGGAACTGCTGAAACAGGCCACATCAGTCATTCACTCTGGTACCCATCTTCTGATAGTATTTGTTTCAAGTTTCTCACACAGCGTCTTAAAACCACAATAGGCATAAGCAATTTTGTAATACTAGATAAAAAAAGAAAGCAACTTTTTTATTATAGTTTTATTTAATTCTATTTGGCCTGACAGCCCTATAAACATTCAGTAACTGTATTAATAATTTTGATTTGGTTTCATTTAGGGCCAAATTCTGCACACTGGAAACAATGGTAGCAATGTCATTGTCTTCCAGGGCATACAGTGAAATCCAGAAGTGTCTTAGCATTGCTCAAAACTTATTAAACCATTTGTCTCACATTAGATGCAATCAAATAACCTTTAGAAAAATTCTGAATCGGTACTTCTACCACTTGAACTTTTGCAATTTATTGTGTAAATAAACCCAGAACCACTACAGAATCTACAGAAAGTTTTTCAGTTAAACTAGTTTCCATCATGTGGTCCCAAAGAGAGTGAAAGAATCCCATCTGAGCTATTCTGTACTGTGTAATTTATACACCCTCTCACGTTTGCGTTTCTCTTCACTCTTTAATTCTTTTATTTTCTTTTTTAGTGCAGTTTGTTTACTCAAATAAAAGATGCCTCACAGATGTAAGACAAAGAAGCAAGACTCGAAGATCCCACTGGACATGTCTGCATATACTCACTTTTGGATTTTTGGTGTATTACAACCTAAAGCTTTCAAAGCTTAACTATGAAAAGCTAACTGTTTATTAATTATACCATTGAAACTGCAAGTTATTTGTGGGGACAAAAGTTTAAGTTTGCAAATACTTTTTTAAACACCAGCAGTTGGAAGGATCTGAATGAGAATAGGCTGGGATCTTTTCTTGAACAGGATGAAATGGGGCAGGCTGAGCCATGATGTTTTATTTGTGCTGTAAATGCAGTACTTGTGAACTAGAAACAGTATTTTGATGTCCAGAAAATACTCAGTGTCTAGTTGCAATTGTTTTGGATTCAGAGCCATTGCGCAATGCTAAACAAACCTCACAATGTTCCTACTGAGAGAGTATTCCTACTTAGTCTAATATCCAAAATGTGATTTACCTCTCTACTTCACCCATGAAGTCTGTCATCTATGGTATGTGTAATGTAAGTATTCCACTTTCAGACGGGAATTACACATTAACTACCTTTACTGGTAAGTTGAGATACACACACCTTATGTCCATTCTTAATGGCACAGAATCCCTCCAGACTTTAAATTCACTAACTTTTTTTGACTATCATCATTTTGAAGAAGAGACATTCCTTTTCTTTTTTTTTCAAGAAGATAAATACCATGCCTCCTATGACTCTTTCTTCCGTTATGTGTTTAAATTCTACCATTCAAAATACTCATAATTCTTTGAGAAATAAAAATATGACTGGATGGGGATTTCTGAAAGCTCTCAATACTCTATTCCCATTTAAGTCACTGCTAGCTTTATCCTATGCTCCAGTGGGATGAAAGCTCAGGCAATGCTGAGACCTGATTTCATGTAGTACTGCTTCCATAAACAGACTTGTAGGTATACACAAAATCTATTTTTTAACACTTAAGCACTCAGTAACATCACCAGTTTTATTTGCTCTATGCCTATATTCCCATCTGTGAGCTTCCCCAACAACTACTGAATCTGTTGGCTAAATTGAGGATAAAAGCCTCAAAGGTATTTCAGTTTGTTAGTTTTCTGAAGACAGGCAGGAAAACAGAGAGAAGGGAGGCTGTAGTAATGCATTCCTGGAAGCAGGAAGGCAGCACAGGCCTCCTCCTCAGTGACCAGCAGGCAATCCAGAGGGAGAACATTACTGTATATTTTAACACTGGGAAAAGTTTCAGATGCAGCTCACATTTCACAACACAGCCTGTCAATGAGGTACAAAGCTTTAAGACTGCATTAATTCTGCTGCCCAAAGAATTATATTTTTTTTTGCATTGCTTAAGGCCTTAACACAGTAAGATCTAGACATTTTATGTCGTTATTTAGATAGGTTTACATTAAGCAAGAAAATACATTTTAAAACAAATTCTAAATACATATGAGATATTGTTAATTTTTTTCTTTGCTTTTATATCTGTTGATAAACAAGTGAAAACACGCAAGTGGTAGACACCAGATATCTCCTATTAAACAGTCTGAGGTGCTGGAACACATGCTGAACACGTAATACAGCTGCAGGTCTAGGGAGGGAGGTGATCTTCAGGCACAGGTCTCTCTGTTAGCTTCATGTCTGAATGGGTTTGGTCAGGATGAGGGAAGAAAGGGAAAAGGCAAAGAGACTTCAGTTGAGCAGCAAGACAAACTGCAAAGATTTAGAGGGTAGAGAGGTAATGGGCTCAAAAAATGTAGGATCATGTTTGCACTTACACATTCATACAACCAGCTCACATCCAAAGTTAGCTTCAAAGGAGCACTACCACAAGAAGATTAATCATCTTTGCTGTTTGGGAGTTGGCATTCAACCAACCTTTTTCTGTCCAGTACTTACAACTCTGCAGCAACCTCTGGTTCAACCTTCATGACTGTGTACCTTCAACCACACGCTCCTGAGAGCTGCTTCCTTACAAGCAGTGATTTCAGACCCTGCTAGAAACCTCTGACAAATTCATGAGTCAGAGCCTAGTGCCATTATGAGGTCTAAAACAGCTGGCAGGGGTGATACATATTAATCTCAGTTGACCTCTGTACATATAAAAAGCTGCTAGCACAAGATCTTGCACAAATATATGTTGGTCTAAAACTATTTAATAACTGTCTGTGATCCTGAAAAGAAAGGAAGCCAAATCTAATCGGAAACCTGCTCTTATTACAACAGTAGTGTCAACCCTCCACATTTTATCCCAAAAGCAGTGGTAGCAAATGTTACTCTTGAAGCTCAGTCCCAGTGACACACTGATATAGCTTGCTAGTCAGAAATAACTAGTATAATGTCACTGTTGTTCACCCTAAAGAAATCTTTGATCTTATCCTAAAGATGAAGCATTTTGAAGAGATCTAAAAGACCAAGCTCGCATTTCTCAGAGTGATTAAAAACTGGGATATTTTAAGGTACTTTTCTGAGTTTGCTGTGCTAGTGACCTATTTGCCTTAGACTTGCTCTGTATTGAGTGCAAAGAAAAGGCACGTGCAGAAGTAATTCATCCCACTTGAAGACAAACATCTGAAGCCATTGGGATGAACAGTGTATAATTATACATAGGAAAGCTTTAGCAAGATGCTCCATTTTTCAAATAGCCAAAGTTTGGTAAAATTAACTTTTTTTCTCTACCAGTTACAATTCTGCCTCATTTAAATACATGGTAAGGCAGACTGAATTTAAATATAAATGTATAACAATCCCTTAAGCACTTAAACATGTACATATATACACACAGATGTACGTACACACTTGTGTACACATTCACACTTTTTAAAGGCCTGCAGCCAAGACCTGAGGTAAAATTTGGCTTCACTATGTATTTTCTAAACTACTGCAGACTTGGGAAAATAGATTGATTCACACCTGAGATTTCAGATTAAATTTAAAGCTACTCACAGGAAACCTAGCTTTTTATCTTTAGTTTTAATCTGAATTTTCATTTTTACTTTTCAGACTTGTTTTCGTTAAAAGAATATTTAAAGACACAACCATTAAGAACATATTTGTCTGCAATTAAATATAACAGCACAAGATAAAGTAATTCTTTCTGCTCACTAGGAATATGTGCTATGTATAGTAGTATTTAAAGCTACTTTCTCTCACCATGTATTTTTTGCATATCCTGAATTTGATAATTTTTTAAGATGTCAGAGAACACATTCATAATCTTGAAAATTATTGTTTTGACTGCAATTTCCATCGAGCTGCATTTGGATGGAAATCAGAATTCGATTAAAATGTGCACACCCCAGCATTTTAAAAGCTCTCAGTTAAATTAAATTACCTAGTGTTGAAAACATCAAAAAAACTACCATAACATGGTTTGCATTTAAGTTTGACTTAGCAAATACAGGAAATACTACCTAACAATGAACTCCTATTGCTCCTGTTCACACCATGGCAACCTGCTTCTGAAATGATATGTGGACCCTGAACTAAAATAACATGAAAATTTAAATCTTTTTGAAAGCATCTATGCAGGCATGTTCTATTTGTATTTTGGATGTTTTTCTCCACAATGCTGACTTCATAAACTTGTAGTTATTTTTTACTTATGGGCTGAATGAGAAAAACAAATCATTGTGCTGTTTTTTGGGGTTTGGTGAGCCCACACTGATTTCTCAATTTAGAGTGAGCTAAACAAAATGAAAAAAAGGATATTGATTCTACATTTGCCAGGCAAATTGAAACCAGGAATAATGAATGCAAAATTTCTGTATAGCAGCAAATGAAGTCTCAGATTTTGAAAAAAATGCCAACACCAGCATTATAATATAGAAAATACAGGTGTTTAATGAACTAGATCCCACTGTGATACGGTTGCAAAACTTAAGCTGACGTCAAGAGATATAAATAGTTCTTCAGTTCCATACATGATTAAGAAAACATCAATATTTCAAGCAGTAGAATCTGACAGAACTCAATGAAACAGCAGTTTGAAGTTATTCAATACCATGTGCTATGTCTTGCAAAGTATTACATTTTGTTCACATCTTCAAATAAGCTGTCATGATTTCAAATGTCTTCTTTTTCAAAGTAGAAAGCATGTGTTTTTGATTAATAATGTTTTTATTACACAATCAATCCCTATATTTAATTAAAAAAATTATATTTAAACATAAAGAAAAAAAATGCAGATTTTATGAAGATTCGTGCAGAATAGTCTCCACAGCATAGCAGCCCCATCACCATTCATTTTGCAATGCAACAGATGTAAACAACGCAGAAAGTAAATAGACCTTTGCAATGCTTATTAATTTCATCAAGATCATACCACATCATTTCTTCAAAACAACATAGGCTTTGAAGGATTTTCACTGAAATATAAAACATGATTACAGCTGAGAACAATACATTTATTACTGTAGTATAAAAGTTTACAGCTGTACTTCTAAAACTGTAGAAGAAAAAAAACATTACCTACTTTTCTATGTCTATTAGAAGAATAAAAAAGTCTTGTAAAGAGCTTATATAGAAGGTTGTAAGGCCTGTTAACAAAACTGTATCATTTGAACACCTGAATTTGGAGCTAGGTCCCAGATACTCAGAGATGCGCATCAGCTTAGATCCCCTACATACTATCAGAGGCAGCAGAACTCAATGAATTTCTAACACTTTGCACTCGTTGGAGAGAGAGACTAACTGTAAGTGACACAGGAACTTTTTCACGGCTGATCATGTCATTTGGTCCATGGCAGGGAATCTTTTCAAAACAGGCATATAGAAAAGGATTATTCTATAAATATTCTGTCAGGAAGATCTGAAGGAATGAAATGCAACGTCACAGCATAGAGGCTGTGTATTATTTTAAAATGCTCTATGGAAAAACAGATATTTACACTAGAATCAAGTAATACTGTATGGCATTTGATTACCATTCCATGGATAGATTAGCAGCTACACACACAGTATATGCACACACAGAATCACAAGACCAGGAACCATTGGTTTTCTCTTAGAAAAACAAGATGCAGAAGAAGGTTACAGTATATGGTTAAGGCCTCAAAACTAGATCCTTGAGAGCAGTGGAAACCAGAAATCTCTTCAAAGAAGCCCTAAGACTTCCACTTACCACCCCCATCAGTGGCAGCATGCATGCATGCCTCAATCGCCCTTGTGGCAGAGGACTTCTCCATGGGGAGGGCAACCAAAGCTGGCTGAGCTGTATTGATTACATTTGAGCTTAGAAGTTGCCAGAATAACCACAGGAAGAGACAGTAACCACTAGGGGACAATACAGCTTATAGAAGAATAATTTATGTGCTCAAAATTAGATGGTATCAGCTGCTGTACCAGTGCTGACTTAGTGATCCTGATGGATTTATCAGACACAATGCTAGAAATTTTTTTCTCTCAAAATTCCCCAAGCATATGGTTCTTTGTATACAGGATGGCTCTGACCATCAGATTTAGAGGAAACCATACATGAAGATGCTTCCTCTCATGCATTCTGTAGTATTCTTTTCTCCCCTATGAAACACAAGGAAGAAAAAACGTTATTGTTTCACACATAGTTTAACCAGTTCTATTCCTTCTCTTCTCCATTAAACGTCAAATGCAGATCCTTAGAGTATGAATGTAAAACCAGTTACTACTGGAAACATAGACTTCACTCAAACTGCAGTGGCACTAACAGTTTCATTACAGTTTGATTCCTTTCAGCAAAGATGTCTAAAAATTCTAATATTAGAGCAACTGTTCAGTGTAGTGTGGAAATTAGTTTCTAATTAAGTTATCTGAATACCTGAACTTTTGCAACACAAAAGCTGCATAATAGATTAGCATTTTATTTACCAGTCATTAGTAAGAGGCAAACAGCAGCTGAAACCACACTTCTTTAATAAGGTCATAATTACAATAAATTAATTTTGTACAAATTGAGCACCGTCATGCAATATTTAAAGCCTATTTTTCCCAGTCTTGTGAGCAAGATTAAGACAATACCTACACCCAGTATCCATCTTCTGTGGGAAGTGAAAATAGCATCCATTGACACAAAATATACACATCTCAGATGAGGCATATGTGGCTTGCCTTTCCCACACAGCTCAGTGAAGAATACAGAGGCTGAACACATCACCTGTTCTTCTTAGAAAAAGTTGCAGTGCCACGTGGAGGAGTTGCAAAATGTCGAATCTGGCAATATATCAGATTGTTTCCTGGCACAGGGCTGGCTTCAGCTCTTCGGGGAGAAAGGAGAAGAGGAGGGAGCCCTGTCCAGCACACATTGAAACGATGGAATGCCCATCTATGTTTATCAGCAAGACATGAATGGAGCAGGGAATAAGGATGAGTCTTAACACACTATTCAACTTCTTCCATGTATGGGGTACCAGAGAGAAGATGAGGAAGGAGCTGCAGCCCTGCCTTGGTTTCCCAAATACAGTGCAATAGAAATGATGTTGTAAATAATGACTAAGGCTCTCCATAAACAGCTGGTAACACACATACTCAGCTTGCACGGTTTTAACCCTTCAGTCCTGTTATGTCTGGCCCCACAATGAATCTGACAAAATGAAAGATAACATTTTTAGTTCTCCTGTTTTCTTTAATTTTACATTCAACAAGGCTGTGTAGTCAATTCCACCTAATGGGATTCTGAATTTCATTTTAAAAATGTTTCAGGTGAATCCCATGTGTTCAGTCATCTGACAATGTTTGGGTTTTTTTTTTTTTTTTCATCCTGACCAGAACTGAAATTAAAATGTCTGTTGTTAAATTACTTTTTTTTCTTCCTTTCTTTCTGAATGCTTTCCTTTGCCTTATATTAAGAGCAAATATTTGACGAAAGGTTTGTGAGGGCAGTGTTTTGTTTTCAGCATAGTGCATGTGGGGATTTGACAGATATGGGAAATTTTCAGTTTCCAGTATTGTCAATCTATTCCCAACTTTGTTTCCCTGGGTCTCAGATGCCAGCATCAAAACCTCAAAATTTACCAACTTTTTAACAGAAATGGTGCATATCTGGTGCACATGTAAGGGGGGGGGGGGGGGGGGGAACCAAAAAAAAAAAAT
>JANRGW010046384.1:0-11149 GCA_024733675.1 Psilopsiagon aymara | reverse complement strand
GATTGGATATGAGGAAGAAGTTCTTTACTGTAAGGGTGATGAGGCACTGGAATGGGTTGCCCAGGGAAGTTGTGAATATTCCATCGCTGGCAGTGTTCAAGGCCAGGTTGGACATAGCCTTGGGTGGCGTGGTTTAGTGTGAGGTATCCCTGCCCATGGCAGGGGGGTTGGAACTAGATGATCTTGAGGTCCTTTCCAACCCTGACTATTCTATGATTCTATGATTCTATAAAGTAAAAATTTTGCTATTAACCTTTCATTCTCACAAGGTGGAATCTAATTAGAGTATGAACCTGACAAGGGCAATCAGGAGTTGTAATGACTCTGTAAGTGCATCGTTTGTCATTATAAAATGTCTCAGAAACAAGTTAGATCAATAGAGTGGGATTCCACAGCATGCCAGCTGAAATCCTCCAGAGCACAACTCTGTTGCTTACTTCTCTAGTAATGTCATTCACTGCCATCCCTCTGGTTTCTCGATGCAGCTGTTAATCCTGTGTCATGTGTAATATTCTGTGGGAACTGACTGCTTAGCAAAATGCAGCTCACCCTGGATGTTGACTGTTAATGTGAGTATCCACATTAGACCTGCAAGGAGGTTTTCAAAATTTTCAGTGCCTTTAGGGTGCAATTAAATAACTGAGTGATTACCAAAATATGCTGGAGAATATTTAAGCTGTGAGCAGATGCCTCTGTTACACATTTCAATTGAGCAAGTTGTACCTGCTGGTGTTGGAGCAGCCCCTCAGTGCACTGAGTAAACCTCCTTCCTGAAATATTTTAAATTAGTAAGAAATCAACATGATCAGCCAGAAAAACTGATTAAGCCATCCAGAAAGTTTAAGCGAAAAGAAAATCACTGTTTCTGGTTGAAAAACTCTGCCTGCCCCACTGGCCAAATGCAGTGAGTGGCTCTAGGCAGGTGGAACTGCAGCTGGGGGCAGGTTTTTCCAAAGGTTCCTGATCACTATTCAGGTCCTGCAGCAACCTGCTGTTAGGAACACCCAATATAGTTCCCTGGCCACACATTTTCCTGCCTCTTGCTTGCTTACTTGCTTTCTAAGCGTTACGTTCTTCAAAAAAAGCCCCCATAACCCACAATCCTTTATTTTTTTAAGTCACATTTCATTAGTTACATTGTTTAATCACTATATCAAGAAATAAAAAATTAGAGTGTGAATTGGTAGTTACACGATGACAACATGCTTTTCTATAGGTGTTTGCTTTAATTTCTGTTTTATGCAAGTACATAAAATTAACGCTCACTGCTGCTCCACATGCCCAGGGCCTAATTCTTTGCTCACATATGTTGTCAGCTATTTGACATGAGAGAACTCAATTTGTAATTCACACCAGCTAATAATCAGATTACAGACTTCTCTGTTTATGGATGAAGAAGTTTTACTGCAAGGGAGGCTGACTTGGGATTGCTGCTAGGCTGCCAGATTCCTTAGAATTATCAACCACAAGGAGCTGCACCGAGTGTCAGTGCAGGGCTTACAAGAAAAAAGACAGGGCATAGCCTCCCTTTAGACAGCTGTTCAAAAATCCGCTATTCTTTTCCTCTTACCCCAGCCAGCTGTCCATGGAAAAGCCAGCAGCTATCATACACTCCTGGGCATGGACAGGAAGTTCACATGCACCTCAAGGTATCCCAGGAAAAGCTGTTGCTGGAGGATGCCACTGCAGCTGTGTGCACACACATATACATCCATGCACAATCCCATGGGCTCTGCAGCCATCAATCTGGCTGCAGCTGACAAAGTGAATGTGAAGAAGAATTCCCTCAAGAAAAGCGTAACTTCTGATGGACTCAATAAATCAGCAGGATGCCAGGCTTCAGTCTGCTTGCAGTGCCAAGGACTGCTGCTGCTGTTAACCCACAAGTCAATGTTTGGTTACTGGAATGAGGAATTCCTCAGAGTGGACAGTTCTGTCATTGTGAGAGCACCACATTATCCCTGCAAGGTGCTATCTTACTCACTGTAGGTATTTCCACTACAAACAAATTTGTACAAACAACAAAATTCCCAAAATTCCCTCACTGCCTACTGTCTTCAGGTTTTGAACAACCCCAAAATTCCCTCACTGCCTACTGTCTTCAGGTTTTGAAGGGGTGTTTTGTAAACCAGTGTTTAGGTAATTGATATTTTGAATGAAACCAAGGAGAATTCACACCATCACTGAAAGACATGCTTAAAACTTAAAATATTCAGTCCAGTATATGGAACTGATGAAGAAACAAATAAAGATTTTCCTCATTTGTACAAGCCAATATCTGCAGAAATATACAAATCTGTTTGTTATGATTACTTTCTGATCTTATTCTCTACATTCATTTTAAGAAGGTGTTTAGATTAAATATTTGTACCTCTTTTTATAAACCAAAGGTGTACCAAAATATTCTGTTACATGCACAATGATCTCTTCAATTAATTTTCTATTAAAGGTGAGTAGTAGTAAATTACAGCAAGATTAAAAAATGCAATAATAATGAATTATTCTGACTAGATTTTGCCTGCAAACATGGGAAGCAATGAAAATAGGATCAAGGATGTCTACATGTCATTGACTTAATATGGGGAGTATGTTGTGAGAAATGATGGAAGTGAAAAGCAGCCTGCATGCAACTGCCTTGTTACCAGGGAAGAAAAGCAAGTGGGTTTTGATATGAGAAACTGTAAGCAGAGAGAAAATGGCCTGTGTCTGAACAAAGTGAACATCACCTGCAGAAACCTGCACAGACAGTAGACGACTTTACAAGTACCACTTAGTAGTGCACCTCTTAGCAGGTGTCTCCGGGCTGCTGAATGAATTCTGATGAATCATAAGCAGTGGCAGAAGCTAAGACTCTCTTTAGGATCCCTTGAGTCTGTTTTGTGAATGCCTGTTATCAGACTCAAACAGGGAATGAGAAAAGGACAAACTTTGGTCCTTTTCATCTTCAAATAAGACTTCAAAGTAATAGCCAATACTATTTAAGAAAACAAAACAAACCAGAAAATAATATTTATGGACACAAAAATATATTAATTTGCTTTAGCACACTGGTATCCAAAATTGACAGGTGTTTCCTTTTGATTCCCTAGTTAATATTGTGGCCATTCATTAAGCACCAGAGACCAAAGTCATACTATGTGAATGCACCAGCCACACAGCGCTCAAAAACTGGCCAGAAAATGCACAAAAATGTAGGAAATAACAGGAAAAAAAATACAGATACATATACTTCACCTATGAGGAACTTCAGGAAAGAAGAACAAATTCTTTGTCTTCAATCTCACCTGAAGTCCACAGTAGACCCCCAGGAGCACTATGGTCCACCTGTCTGCATTCATTAGCCTTCTGTTTGCAGAAGCTACTGCATTATAAAAACAAAGAGGTGAACCTGACTGATCTGAGAAGTAGTTTTAATTGCATGCAAAACTATTACTCACACTGCTAACAGGATTCACTATTTCTACCATGTGAGAGCTATGGGATGAGTAATGTTTTTGCACACATGAAGACTTAGAGGAGCCCAGCTATCTCCTCACTTATAAGGGTAGCCGTGTTCCCAGTCTTATTCCTCAACATTCTGGAACTGCCACAAGATACTGCAAACATGCCAAAAGTAGTTTGAAGTTTCTTTCTGTACAAGTTTATGTTTCTTTGAGCCTTAAAATCTTGCTTGCCAAAGAAAATGCTGAACCTTATGCCGAACACTTGGGTTGCAGGATCAGCAGAGCCTTCTCCAGCACTGATCCTCCACGGACTTTCTTGCACTTTGAAGATAGGCCAGAACATCGTATTTCTAGTTTGAGACCATATCCAAAATCCACAGTCCAGAGGGGCTTTACTGAAGGTTCAAGATTAGAGCACAAGCTTGAACGAAACGTCTACCAAACTGAAGGTATTTTGTGTTCAATATACATAGCAAGACACCCAGAAGCAGCCTTCCTTTTTTAAAGACCAGATCTCAGCTAATAGCTAAGCTTCTGAAACATTATAAAAATTCCCACAATGAGAGTCAGCCCAGATTTCCGAGTATTTATGTACCTAATAGGTAGCTTTGCAAGCTTGTCAAGGCTTTGCCAAGCTTACTGTGACAGAACTTGATACGACCAATTTCTTTGTCCCCCTAACATGAAGTTACTCCACACCACCTTCTGCATCTGGGATATCTGTACTAGACATCACATGCAAGCAAAATTCATTCCGAGCCATTGTGTTGGGCTGGGAAATTTCACCTCAACTGTTTGTATATAGAGTTAGCATCCTACAGTTGACAGTACAGCTGGACTGAAGACAAAAAGAAGAAAAAAAAAAAACAACCTGAAATTTCTCTCATTTGAAGGGTTTGAAGTTTGAATTAATAGTTTCTAGCTATGGAAACTGAAGTAGGGGGTTTATGTTAGATCTTGAATGCTGCAGGAAAGAAAGATGCTTTCCAGTTTAAGTAAAGCAGAAAAGTTCAATGACAACAGCAAAAGGGAGAAAGTAAATTGGGTACTGTAGACACTTTTCCTTCATCTATCTGTATTAATACAAATCTAAGCAAAATTTTAAAGGCATGCTAGCACCTGTGGGAGTAAGAAGAAAAAAAAGAAAAATTTAGAAGAATACTGAAACCTTAATTATTCCCAGCATTACACTTCAGTGTTACTCAGTAACAGACCAAAACTCTCCCTTACTTCACTCAGTGTAAATCAAATCGCACATAACATAATTGGTTTTTTACAAATGCAAGATAATCCATAATCGAATGAGTACTTTCCCTAGAACACTGCACAGTGGTTTGTTCAAGGAGCAACAAGAAATGGCTGCCATCAGAAATGAGAAAATGCTTTTTCTACTCCTCAAGCCAATCCAAAGGCATGTATTCCCATCTGCCCACTTTAAAGGTGATTTTACGAGGCTCCTGGGATGCTGAAGAATGAACTACTCATTGCCACATGTGTAAAACAGCAGATGAGTGATTAATCTTCTGGGTTATTCTTTCTTATGGTATTAATTTATTGGCTGAGCGTAGTTTGTGTGCATGTTTCTTTGTCGTGGCAAAAGCAGTTATTTTAATTAGCAGAATGAAAGATGAGGTAGCAATCCTGCAGAAGGACTGCAGCTCAGACTGCCAAGATGGCTGTTAGGAGAACACTACTTTGTCTCCCCACTTGGGGGCAAGAGAAAGCAACCTGAGAATAGCACCAGCCTCATGAAGGCTGCTAGCAGTTTTTTTTGTCTTAGTTGACATCCAAGAGTGAGACTACCTGGTAAACTAAGCACCGGTAATGAAAGAGGCAATAAAATTCACATGTTAGGTGTAATCAGTACCGACGGGCTATGAAGATGATGCAGTCCAGGACCAAACTTGACCATGCTATGCCCTTGCTGCTACTGCTTACAGCCACAAATGCTGCACTTTAGCAGTTCCTGGGAGACAGTCCTCTTCCTCCATGTGTAACTTTTTTCAGTCTCTTCAGATTTCTGATGCCTTTTCAATAAGAAAACATCTGAAATCCCCCTTATCTCTCTTTTTTCAGTCACAAGTGTGTCAGTCACAAGCCCACGCTACTCAGCCAACATGACTGCTGCTGCACTTCAGCTGACAAGCTGTGAAAGTTTTGCCTGCCCAAAATCATTGTGATCATTTTTACTTCCCTTTGTTAGAATTATGAGATGTTTGCATCTCATTGCCAGGTACCAATGTACCTTCATACATATACATCAGTGAGTTTTAGTGACATCAAGCATCACATCCAACTAGTTAGGAAATACTACCTTGTTAATGAGACTCAATGTTACGTCAGCTGCTCATTCCAATATAACTTAAACATGCATAGAAATAATTTTCTTTATACTTTATCATCCTTTTTATATTCTAGTTATAAAAAAAGTAGAACACTATGTGGTGAAAAACGGTCTGGATCATCCACTTCTGTAATTTGCAATGAACCAAAGACTGTTTGAATGGAAATTACATTCAATGTTGCAATGCTTAAACTAACCATGGAAGAAGATGTGAGATTAGAATTGTTTCTTTTTTTTATTGGACAGTGAGCCTTTTAGTAAATCCTGGATAGCTGTTGAAGACCTGTGGGACTCACAGTGTTGCGAGAAAGCAAGAACAACTGAGGTTCCTGTGCAATTACATGTTCTCCAGCAATTGTGCAATCTTCTAACAACTAACTCCAGGAATTATATTATCCTGCTCTCATCTTAGGTAAATTACTACAATTTATGCTTATTTGGATGCTGATGGCCTCAAATACAGGCACTGCAGTACAGCTGCAGTACCTGTAGGCAAGTGCTGCTCATTACATTTACTTGTAACTTCTGAGACAAATGCAACATAGCCATCCTGCACACACAATAAAAGGACACTAGCTGCAAACACATAATCCAGCCATTATTTTGATTACAGTATATTTTCCAAATAATTTTGAAAATATGTTTTTTGTTAAAGTACTTGATTTCTCAAAAGTGTTTCCAGCTGGTGTAGGAAAAAGAGCAGAGAAATTGGAGCTTGCCTAACCAAGTTTATAAACCTGCTGTTTCAGTCTCAAAGATGAATTACACTGCAGGAGCACGTTCACTAAATGTTCATGCTCTCCTTCTTGCCCTCCTACTTATGTTCAAAGAGTAGAATAGAAAAACATAAATCAAAGTCTTAGAACGTATATCTTTCCCAATTCCAAAGCAACCATATCTTTATACTAGAATCATAATCCCCCACAATACAAATAAAAAGCATGGCCCAGCAATCATCACTTCAAAATAATTACAGGCAACACAGTAATTTACACTTATCTAAAGCCTTTCACCCCAAGGATCCCAAAGCAATTTATACACAATATAGATGTGGTTGATAGAAAAAGAATAATGCCAAGGAACTACTTGGAAACTGAGGGATTCTCTGAACTATGCAGATATCTGCAGTCCAAAAATTTACATATCCATTATCGTGCTAGCAGTTTGAACAAATCTATTACAACCTTCTGTCCCAAATTTAGGAATAGTTCTGAACCTTTCTTCAGTTTCAGTTGAAGATTTTGAGAAATTAAGAAAGCACTTAATAACACAACACTGCCCATCAGACATACCCAGGTTCAGGAGGTGCTCATCTGAAGCACTATCAGGATTAACACATCCTTCTGGAGATAAAAAGGGTCTCAATTTGTATGCTTACTTCCCATTTTCTTTATAATATTTATTTCTGATCCATGCAGGCTCTGAATAAACACTGGCTTTAAACTGAATAAACACTGACTTAAACAAGGCAGAACCTTACTTCTTCTCTTCTAGCTCTGAAATAACATTATCTCCTACCAGCTGCTCAGCAAATTAAAGCAGACAGTTAATGGGTGTTTGCTGGGCTCCCAATAGTCAATAGTACAAGGCCATGGAGGTACACATCAGTCTTTAAACATAGCTGTGATACAGTTACTAGTTCCCAATCTCAAACCACCTACCTGGAGCACTGGGTGAAAGGAAGGGTATGGAACAGACTGGATATGTATTTCTAAAAATTAACTGGTAATCCGCTTACATCAATTTTCACATAGGAAAGGGCTAATGGCTCTTTCTGTATTATAAAACAAAGATTCTGTATTGGCTTTCCTCAGTTTTCAAAAGTGCGAACACACAAACTTTGAAAGCATTAGCTGTGCACTTTGTAGGAACCCCAAAGGGCAAATTTTGAGAAAACAAAATTTATTTTGTAATGTCAGTTATAGATGCCAGTAGCAGCAGAGCTCCCTGGCAGTCTTCAGATCCAAAGAGATCACTGCAAACCCCAACATTTTAGGGGAAGCTATGTATTATTATCTCATTTTAAAATTGGAAAATTGAATCAAAACACTGTAATGGCACAGGACACCTCAATCTCAAGGGTAGGAAACTTACTCTTTTCCTTTATTCAGTCTGCTGGAACATATTTCTCTACCAGAACATGTGCATAAGCATAAGGTAATACAGAACTTTTAATGCATTGAATGATAATAGCATATACAACAGGACTGCAGCATCTGATCTGCATGACTAATGCATCTCTAATCAATCTGATCAGAGAAAAGGACTGGCTCCACTTGTTGTTATCAGGGGTGTTACTGGCTTAGGAAGGAGGAAAAGCTAACTGGTGTATATGTGTTTTGTTTTATCTTTTTTAATAAAATAACACTTGGGAAATCTTACCATTTTTGTTATCCACATGGCACCACATTTCTGTTTCACTCCTGGGTGGCAGCTGCAGCATCTCTCAGCAGGGAAATAGAAGTTTTCTATAAAAATACAGAAAGAGAAGTGATTGGGTGGGATTTTTTTTGCCCTTCCTCATGATCCCTGATCCACTGACATCTGATCCACTGAAGACACTCAAGACAAGTGAATTATTCAAGCAGTTTTCATAATGGGATGCTGGAGATGTCTTGCATTGTATTGGCATACAATTGCATTGCCTTACAACATATTTCATTTCCTTATCACTTTTTTAGGTGGCAAAGAGGCAACAAAATTAACATCTTTCTTTTATTAGAGAGTCCTTAGAAACTGTGAATATTCAGTGCTGTCTGTTAAGAAACAGACGCCAAATAAAAAAAAAGGTGAATTAACTAGAAGACCTCATAATGAGACTGTTTCAGGCTAAACTCTGAAACTAAACCAGCAAATAGATGGGGTTTATTTATTTTTCAATCTTCATACTGCTTCAGTTTGTGGTTCACATCTTCAGGAGGAGAAAAACAATTTAGTATAAAAGCTACCCATAGAAGCTATGCCAATTTATACCACCTGGGAATCTCACCATGTGCTAATCTGTTTTATTCATCCCCATTTCTTGACATATAACTGCAAGGGACTAGCCTGAATCTGGAAATGTATTGCCTTTGCTGCAGAGAGGAGTTAATTCCATAGTTCATTTTTATCTTCTGTGTTCATATATTTATGAAAATGATTTATAGCATGGAGCTTGTAACTGCAAGGGAGTGTATTAGATGACCCTAGTGGTCCCATGAATCTTCATCTGTGGTTTCACTGCTCTCATGGAATGCAGCTGTTGTGAGAAGTTGGTCTGGAAACAGCAAGAATTTTGATTATCAGTGCAATAGGTCTTGCACTGACTTTGGAGTTCAATAAAGAATCATTGCAGACACCTGATAACAGGGAGTACATATTTGCTGCTTCCTATGTTTCTAATTATAGTATACTAGGCTGGAAAGGCATTCTGGGATATTCAGTCCAGTCCCTGGCTACTGAGGTGACCAAGTAATAAAATCTATTTTATAAACTGACGGATTGCTTTGTCCTGTCAAAAGATATTTCATGCCCTGTAGTTTTATTTCTCATTACAGCAACTTTCAGTCAGTGCCAGGCATACCCTTAGTGGAAGTGTCTTTTGCAATCTTGGGATATTAAAGCATTAGGAAGGAAGGAGGAAAGAGAGAGGCCCAAGGAGTATCCTTAAGCTCAGACACAACTTTACTGTGTTAGGTTTTCTTAAGAAAAAATATTCTTTAAAAGGAGCTGAATTCTTCAAAATTCAGAAGCACTATTTTCTCCTTGCCTCATTTCAGAGCTATGCAAGTTCTTACCTCAGCTAAAAGGAAAAAAAAATGAACCTTCAGATACAACTAAAGCAGACCTGAGCCTTTCACTTACTGATATAATTGCAGCCGCCTTTGCCTCAGTGGTTTTCTGCATTTACTGCCCAGCACGAGGTGGTGCCTATCAAGTGGCATGGATGCAGACTCACCTAGGAAAACACATCTGTGCACCAGTGTGCTATGCTCAGATCTGGAGTTTGTGCTGCTCTCCTGTCCACTGGGATCTTCGAGAGACAGAGTTTGTGTGCTTTCCATGCTCAATCATGGCAGCCTGTGAAAGACATGAGAATCCACAGCTCTAGGAAAGATGAAACATCTCAGCATCAAAAAATATGCATTGACACACAATCAATAAAGGATTAGGATTTAGGTGTATATTAATTTACAGTGTACATGGCTGCATGGAAAATAGGCCCTCTCAAACAAAATTCAAGTTGTCTTACAATTAAAGGACAAAAAGTAGCTGTGCTGATGGAATAAAAGTCTGCTTCTTATTTGATTTTTTTTTCCAGAAAATGCTCTATCTGAAAAGAGCAGTATGAGACTACACAACAAAGTTCATTCTAAATGGATTAAAATTATAGAACTGATAGATCTTAAAGCATAAATTTAAATGTAAGTATCTGTCTTAGTTCAGTGCTGCTGCATTGCATTTAGAAGCAGATATAAGTGATCATTAATAAAATGCATAGTAACAATAAAAACTAGTGAGGTAGTCAATAATATTGAAAACTGCTGGATTATGTGAACCAAGTGGCAGAGTAATGCAGATTTTAAAACTGCAAAATGTCAAGCATTGAAGTTTCTTAAAAGGTGGGAAATAGAATAGCCTGGCAGGCTGGCAAAGAAAGAGACTCATCATAGAAAAAAACCAACGAAACGTGACATCTACAACTGAGAAGGTATGAGAGGTCAACCCAAATATTTGGCTAAATGTGAAGCAGAACCAAAAAGGCCTAAGAAGGATGTTTTTCATATTTTTAAAGGACCTGTTGAAAATGCTGGAGAAGGGGAGGGGAAGAAAAGGAGAGTGAAGGTAGAACAGGGCAGGACAGGGCACGAGTTGTGTGAAGGACACAGAGATATTATCAGCACTAAATAACTCAGAGCTCACCTGGTATCACATAGGTTTCTAATGAGGATATTAGAGGTTTCGCCACTGTCATGGCTCACACCATTCTCGCACCAGATGATGTGAAAGTTTTCACTACTGTCATGGCTGCTGTTGGAAAGAGATTTCTTCAACTCCAGCTTGTAAGAATGGTAACATCTTAAAGCTTTGACATTATTTCATAGAATTATAGAATCATAGAATAGTTAGAGTTGGAAAGGACCTTCAGATCATCCAGCTCCAACCCCCTACCACAGGCAGGGACACCTCACACTAAACCATGCCACTCAAGGTGCTGTCCAACCTGGCCTTGAACACCGCCAGGAATAGAGCATTCACAACTTCCTTGCGCAGCCCATTCCATCACCTCACCACCCTCACAGTAAAGAATTTCTTCCTCATATCCAATCTAAACTTCCCCTGTTTAAGTTTGAAACCATTACTCCTTGTCCTCTCACTACAG
>JANRGW010046383.1:0-18138 GCA_024733675.1 Psilopsiagon aymara | reverse complement strand
GGCCACAAGGCAAAAACACAGTGCTGCACCAGCTACCAAGAAGGGGAAAAATGACTGCTACTGCTGAACCCATGACACATGTCTAGCAGTTTCTTTTCCCATACCCTGCAGATGAGCCAAAAATAAACCATTCCCTGTGGATGGTGTTGCTATGCTATTGTATGCTGTTCAATTCCATCCTGTTCCATGCTTGTTACCTTAGCACTTGAATGCAACCAGCTGCTCTATATGACAACCATATCTGCAGTTTCTTTTGTCTTCCCAAGGGAAGAAGGACAGATAAGGCATTATTTTGGGTTTGAGATGTGAATTTATAGTAAACACAGAAGATAAAGGAAGAAAAAGTCTATTAAAAGCAGCTTTAATGAAACCTATTTCCCCCAGGGGGTGCATTCTGGTTTCTGAGAAAATTTTTTCTCTTCCAAAGGTGTAATTCACCATCACTTTTGCTCTTCCAAAAGACTGAAAATCTGCATCTTATAATTTCAGTTAATTTTTATATGCCTTGTACTGCTTGAATGCTTAAAGGATAGTGACATGCACTTTGAACTTGATTCAGTACCTTCTTTGAAGCCAGTATAAACAACAGAGGATGCAGCTGACACTGCTCCTGATTCCTGAGAGATGCATGCTGTGTTCTGTACTACTTAGCATTTCTGAGAAAGACAGCTTCATTTGCAGATCTGCTTTGCTTTTGCTTAGATGAGAAATGATAAAAACAGCTGGAAATGAGGTCATTTACCACAGTGCAGATAACACAAAGTATTCGTTGCATGTGGATCTTCAGCATCAACAGAGTTTTGCTTAGCATAAAAAGAATTTCAGAATACATTTGAGTGTGTATTTTTTACCAAATGAGGCTGTAATGCGGTTGCATACTTCTGCAGGACTCCACGTACTCAGGATCCCTCTGAAGACCTGAAAGGAGGCAGAACGTAACTGCTGAGAGCAAGTGCCTTGAATCTATATTCCTTCACCTGCTCACCATGTCCTCCTGAATCCCACTCCTTCAGTGGGACTGGTTGAAATTTGTCCTGTGCCAGTGGCAAAGATGATAAAATTAGCAAATCAGTTCAATAGCTCTCTGCAGGCTCTACATGGCTGTCATAAGGGCAGTCTATGATTAGTATGTGTTCCCTGCAGCATGCTGGGAATACAGCATTCACCTTGTTCATGTGAGCAACTATTATGAATAAACAGAGTTTAAAGACTTGCAAAGAAAGAGAGGATGTTTGTCAACAACCTTGTTCTAGAAAGTATTAAAAAATCTCTCAAAGAAAGTTTCTTGCAAGAACCTCCTTCCAAGCCTTCTACAGAAACCTTCCACAATTTAAAGATAGCAAGCATATGAACAAACAGACAAAAAAAACCAGACATTTAATGAATACTACTTAATGCTTGGTTAGCATGTTTTTATTCTTTCTTTCTTCCGCCTCCTAATGTGTTAAATGCTTTCTCTTATGCAAGTACGTGAATCTGAAGTATCTGTAAATAGAAAACTTTGCTAAATCAGATGGGTTTTAAAAAAATAAACTGGAAATGCTTGATAAAGTTTGTCTAGCTCAGACCCTAACGCTTGTTATTTTACTAAAATATTTGCACCATTAATTAAAGCTCAAAAGTTGGGACATCTGCAAAAACAAACTGAACATTGTTTTTGACTTTTCTTCTGAATCATTCTTTGATTAGCTTTCCAGTGAAGAACCTCACTGGGAATATAAGCAGGTATCTTTCTCTTTCCATCAAGCACTTTATGTTTGGTTATTTACTACCAGCTGTTCATGTTAAGAATTACAAAGATTCATGGGGATCTGTGAGTGTGCGGTAGGTAATAAATCTGCCAAAGATTATCGAGGTTTGTGTCTTTTAACATACTGTGATGTGACCTTAATCTCTCTAAGTCTAAAGAAAAAGAAATTCTGTCTCTTTATAAAAGATCCATTATGTGCATGAAGATAATGATGTTTACAATTTTATTCTGATGTGAAACTTTATTTTTACTGGTGGATTCTTGGCATGTACTACAAAAAGGTCAAACAGGAGATACGTCTTCATACTGTACAATCAGAAAAAAACAGATATCTTCAATGTGATGGAAGTACTTCACAGAATTTTGATATTCTTTTCTAACCTGGAATTTTAAAATGATAACTAGCACATGTAAATATAAAGTCTAATTTGCAAAATGGCCAGCACTTCCCACAAGCAAAAATGTTAGTGTTTGCATCACTGTCAAGTATATTTAAACATGCATTATTTTGTTGTTTGGCTTTGTGGTTTGTTTTTTTTTTTTTAAATCCTGGGCTTAGTACAGAAGTGGAAGCTTTACTGCTTTCATGTTTTACAAAATAAGAGTGATATTAAATCTTAAATCCCTGCATAACCCTAAAGAGCAGGGAAAAACCTCTTGGAAGTGAAAGAGAAATGAGTCAATGAGATAGTGTCGTGAAAAGTTTAAAGGAAGGTTTGTCCAAATTTAACCCCTAGAATAGGGCTTCGTGTTCTTTTACCTTCAATGTAAATGCTAGCTCTATGCTGTCAGAACACTTAATCTGCATAAAAATTGTTAGAAATCACATTAGTTGTACTAGAAATATGTTGCTGTATCGTTCCATATTACTAGATACTGATTCTTCTCTTCACATGAGGTAGCTCTTTTCCAAAGTACCCTACCCTTGAAGCAGAAGTTGTAGGTGAATGTGCCTTCTGGTATTCCTTCTCTGGCTGTACATCTTTGTGGTCTGTAATTTTTATTCCTGAAATTCACAAGAATGCTATATTCTTTATCACTAGATATTTTTTGTGTTTGACATCTGTTTGAGCTTTTTTCTGTTGAACTCTGTTAACTACTTAACTGAAGCTGCCTAGACCAGAGCAGAATTCAGAACTGAGTGCAACTTGAGTTCCTCAAGAGAGTTTCAGAGTCCTAAATCACATCTGTATACTCTCTGCTACTGAATGAAAGAGAGTAAGGCATTTACTAGTGTTCAACATAGCACACAGCCAGCTGTACAAAAGACTGTGAACAAGTTTTCCAGGCATCTGTCTCAGGACTGTACTGACATCCTGCTATGAAAATGAAATTTAGAATTTGAGTCACTTTCTTGTTCCAAGTGTCTACAGGGTATTTGGTAGTAAAATGGCAATAGCCATCTTCATCATAACAGTAGAAAAGACCTTTACCAGGGAGTGGGAGACCACATTTTCACAACTCCTGTGCTCATCAAAAGACTAAAAGGAGTCTTCAGTGTTCCCATCTTGAAGCTGGGTTCTATGTGCCACCAAGGAACTAAAAACTGTCTCTCTTGATGTTTAAGAATGGTTAACATCAGTTAATTTTTATATATTCTTTTTTCAGTTTGTGAAAAATGTGGTTAGATTGTTTATATCTAGGAATAATAAGCAATTCTGCATTTACATAGTCTGAAAGGAAACATATCAATTCAGTAACATAGGCTTCTGCACAACACTGAGCCCATAATGGTGCTGCAAAAGCTGCTAACTTGGTGCCTTAGCAGTTTCTTCAGTGAAAAAAGACAAAAGACAAAAGTGATGCAATTCAAGGTCTCTATAAAAAAATTGTTCTTTGCTCACTGGAAGCCAATGTTTCTACATTGCTCATTGGTAAGAAGTGGGATTTTTTACATATGATGCTTCTCTCACTCTAACACCAGAGATGTCAGCAGTTTAACCCTCCAATTCATGTTTGCACGAATATCTAGAAGAAATTGCAGAGACCCTCTTTGACAGCCTGAAGTCACTTGTGATCCTGTTTCTTAACAATTGACAATTGTAATAGGTATCTATTATAGACCAGGAGCTTAATCTTGATTTTGCTTGACCACTTGTAAATGAGAAGGAATGCTGTTGTGACATTCAGTGCAACTAGCTACTACTATGTTATTGTTGTATTATTACTTACCATCTGTTTTCCACTAGTCCTAGAGGCATTGTGGAGGTCTGAGTTCTGCTAAACTAAGCACTCTGCAAACAGAATTATGTCCCTGCTGAAACAGTATGTAGTTTCATGACTTGTCTCCCAAGGGACGCTGTAAAGTTAAAATGAATTAACTCACTATGTGAAATTTAACTCTCTTTGTTAAAATTTACCAAACCCTGCAGATTCTCCCTTAGAATTAATTGCTTCTGCTTACTGCCATTTAAATCCTGGAGGAGTTAATTTCAACTTTCTTGTCTGTTTCTTGTTTCAAATTTTGACATTCAGCTGAATGTAGGCAAATGCATTCAAACAGAATCCCACCAAAAGGAAAAGCAAGCCACTGTATTTTCAGGTCACAAGACTGAAAAATCTGGACCTGAAAAGATATACAAGAAGACTTGGACAAGAGGTAAATAATTAAAACCATAGCCTTTTGTCTTTAGCATGTTGACTTTCCAGCGTATTTTCTGCTTTGTATGAGCATAACGTCTTAAAGATAATCTGGAATGGATTTACTGAAAGAGTGAAGGTATGAGAGAGCCCCTTATTATAAAAGCAACTTGCTCAAAGCTGTGGCAGCTCTGAATGCAGCTGCTAAACTTCCATGGGTCCCAGCCAAACAGCCCCAGTGCATGCTAAGGGCATGTGCACAGCCCCAGTATGCTTCGGATAAAAAAAGACTTACACAAAAGAAACCATGACATAAAATAAGGCCAGTGTATCCCAATGGTGTTAGAGTCACAGAATATGAGCTGCACAGTCTCAGTTTTTTCCCAGATATCCTGAATGAAGTACAAGAACCCTAAGTACATTTAATGTGAATGGCTGACTCTCAGCACAGATCTCCCATCAGTTGTGTGGCGTCTATTCTGACTAAATTTCTTTTTAAGAAGTTTGTCCATGTTCTGAGTTACTAAAACAGTCCTCAAAGTATCTTAAGATACTCAGAGTTCTATTTCCAAATATTCAGTTTTTTACAAGAGCAATAGTAGGACTACCAGCTGTCTTGATCTGTATGACAATATATGAGTACAGTTGCTATGGATGTGATAGATCTTTGAACAGTAATGGTAGCCAGGTAAGAAGAGTAGTTAAAAATATTACTTTAATAAGAAACTAAGATAAGCATGCATCAAAAACTAGTTCAGAATAGTATAAAATAAGAAGACGCTGACAGATATGATATAATGAAGAGAAAGAGAGCCTAATCAAGGACTCAGTGAAACTGAGTGAGTGTTCTCTCTCATTTCACTGGGATTTTGAACAATCCCAAAGTACACATTAATACAGGTAATTATTCCTATATATATTTCTACTGAAAAAAAAAAAAATGCAAACAAAACAACCCCAAACTCAAAGCTAGAACCAAAAAAACCCTAACAAAACCAAACCAAACCCAAACAAAAAACAACCAAACAAACAAAATAAAGAGGAGTGACAGGAGAAGACAAAGCTATAGGACGTCTCATGCAGACGCTAGAACCATGTTCAGAGAGAATATTATCACTAAGGTATCATGTAGTGCTATATAAATGAATCTTATGGTATTTGTTTTTTCTGGGGACATAGGTTGGTTTGCATATGGACTGCAGATTCCTTTCTGCAATAAAATCATAGAACAGTTAGGGTTGGAAAGAACCTTAAGATCATAGATAGCCAAACTGTTTCCCACCTTCAGCCTATGAATTTTTCCTGGCTTCATGGCTTTTCATACCTATATTCATAGAAGATAAAGACCATTTTATTTTTTTTTTTTACTTTTATGCATTGCCCACATTATGATGAAGTTTACGTTACACCACAGAGTAGCCTCATGGCCTTGAAAACTTACTAAAATATACTAAAAATAAAGTGATAGCAATAATATAGTTAGGTATCACTGAGTTAAGTATTGCTCTGAATTGAGATCAATGTGCCAATAGCCTGAGTTTAGGATGTCAAAGACACAGAATCTATATGTATGTGCATAGGATATATATGCATTTACATATACACAAGGTTTATTCCCACTCAATTGATAGCCATGACTTCCTTTCAAGGCAGAGAATTTTGTGTTCAAAAAGCCATCTTCCTCATTTTATGGCTTTTTCTGCAGTTCCAAAGTACTGAAAGGGAATATTGCTGATTTCTGAATAACTAGAAAAGTACGAATAACATGGAGAATTTGAAGAACATAAGAGCTATGTTCTAACTGAAAACACTTTTCAAGAGAAAAGATGTTGACATCTTCAACCTCAGTTACAGGAAAGAAATGAAATCCTTTTCAGTGTCATATAAAACCACATGCTTGTTTCTGTCTTAATGACAGATTCTTAAAAACTTCTTATATCTGGACTATAGTAAGGCGGTGAGGCAGATTCTACATATTTCTTCAAAACAAATAATTTCAATTATTTATTTGTCTAAGTTGGCTTTCTAACATTAACTTGTGGCCTAAATGAATTTTGACAATATCAAAGCATCAGTATAAGTCAAAGCATAAAAGTACTCTTTTGTCAATTTAAGTCAAGCTTAAAAGTACACTTATGTCAATTTAAGTCAAGCTTAAAAGTACTCTTGCGTCAATTTCGGCAGTCTATAATTTTGCATTTTATATTACATGCATTGTAGATACCTAATTTCAAAATAAAGACCAACACTTTACAACTGGTAATGGGTAATTATGGGAAAGCATACGTGCACAGTGGTAAAATAAGTCTGCCAAAACAAAGAGGAAAAGTCACAGCCCATCCTAAGAAAAATGTCAGGTTTTCCACGGAATCTGCAATCATGTATCCATCCAAATGGTTCACAGCTTCAGCTCAAAACACTTTGCTTTTCTTTGGACCATGTTGAACTCATAGGCTAAAGAAAAAAGTGTTAAATCAAAAAAAGAAGATGTACTTTGTAGAAAGGGACAAAATGTTTCTCTTTTATAGCTAGGGAATATCACAGGAGTATGACCATAGAAATTATTAAATACTGGACAAAGAATGGCAAACAACTAGTGCACTGGTCATAGCTTATATAAAGAGCACTATGCTGCAAAAAGAATGCAACTCTTTTTTTATACAATCAATCAGATGTTCATTGTCATATGCACGAACTCAGCTTTGTATGTGATGCAACTTTTTCATATGTTTAAGGGAATTAAGAAGTTATTTCATTAAAATATCACTCATCTGAGTAACTGTTAGCCCACATGTGCATCACCCAAGAAAATAATTTAGTTCATATCTACCAGCACAGCAAAATAAGGGCTTGGGAATGTGAAAAGAAAGGCAGTGGCAGATTGCTTCCCTTGTCTTTGAATTTTCAGGTGGCTGAAATCTATGGCATGTATATTCTTGAGGTTGCTTCCATAAAATGCTTGAAGACAGAGTCATAGACTATCAGAGATTAGATTAAAATAAAATATAATTAAAATGAAATTGCAAGGGTCTTTTGAACGTATGCTTAGTGCATAAAGAGACCAAATTTTTAAAAGAAATTTGTGAAATACCTGATAAAATTCTGGGGAAAAAAAGCTCCAAATTTTGTGTGTTTTAAAAGGTTTTGGTTCCACATGTTTTGCACACGACTCTTTTATTTGAGCCTAATCTTCCCAGGGATGGTAAAGGCAATTAAAATGTTCAGGCATTCCCTGGTTAACGATCAAAACTGCTGGGAACCAGTCTCCCTTTGAGACCATTCAATCCTTACAGATTCCAGTCCAAATTCTGAAATGCTAGAACACTCATGTTCCTGTTCAGATGAGCTGATATTTCATGAACACAGCTGATCAGTCTTTCAGTTTTGAACTGTAATAGAAACGGAGAAAAGGGAAGTTTGATCCAGAATTGTGAGGTCTTTTCTAATTTTCCCCATATTTTATCATTTGACTCATAAGGGCTATCTATTGATTGACACACACAGGTGCTCCATGTTTTAACTTGTTTTGTTCCAAGTTGCAATAATCAGCCATTTTGTCCTATAAAATTTAGTTCCCATCTCATGTTACAATACAAATTAAAAAAAAAAAAAAAAAAAAGAAAGAGTTTTATGGATTCTTTCTCTTACACAGATTTGAAAAAATGGCACTTAAAAGGTAGAATTAAATAAGTCACACTCAGGTCAACAAAAATTTTCCACTTTAAATCATGACACTTCTCCAAATTCTGCATCACTCCAACAGGGTGGGTTTTCACCTTAGGCTTCAATTTATATAGTGAATCTTTCTAATTTATTTTCCTTTGCATCTGGTGCCTGTGTCCGTGTCACCCTTAAAAATAAGCATCTTCTTAGTGACTTAAGCGTCAGATTTATAACTGGCTTGTCAGCTTTGTGAAATGTGGTCTCTATATAAGTACCATTGCAGACTCAATGATGTGATGGGCTTTTGTTATTTTCATCTTCTTGTAGCTAAAATAATAAGCACCCTTCCAGATTTTTTCTGTGAATTACGACTTAAATTGCACCTTTTTTAGAAGACATAGACAGACATTTAGAGCTAATAAAGCATCCTTTGTCTTTTCTGGTTCATTAACATGAAATGGAAATTATCTCTTTCTAAATTATAATCTTTGATGTTTGTTACAGCTTTTTTTGTTTACAGCTTCTTTAGGTGCAACTGAGATGCTTATGCTTTTTTACAATGGTTTAGTAAACTTCTCTTGACTGTTTTGTTTTGTATTTAAAAAGTCTTTACAACTTGCAGTGTTTCATTATTTAACATTTTTTTCATGCTTTGTAGAGCTATTAGGAAAAAAAATTCCATGTTGTAAGTAGGGATTTAGCCACGTGGTTCTCATTATCTTCAATGAGATTCAGATGGTTAACTTAATACCACTTTGAATATTTATATATATGTGTACACATAATGCTGTGTTTCACTGAAGCTGTTACTCTCCAATGGACAAGAATGATTATTTCTATCTGGAAATATGCTAGTGCTTGCTGAATTTTTCTGAAGAGCCTTTCAGGCAAATTTTGTTCTACCAGTTATTTCACTGCACATGTACCCTTGTTATTAACTCTTCACAAATACTTCTCTAAAGAAGTTTGTTTTGAGCATTTGGGGAATAAATGCCCATTTTTCAAGGAAATAACTTGCTGAAGTAAGCCATTCACATGTGTTAATAGTTATGGTCTTTTCAAAAAAGAGATATACAAACAACACTATGTGACCTACAAGATTAATCAAGTGCCAAGAACAAAGAATTGTGGATTTTCACATGATGTCACCATTAAAGAACTTATGGAGAATTTTCACTGCTGTTTGTGAAAATATGTGGCATAATAATTGTGAAAATGCGGGCTAATTTTGCATTGAAAATTGAGCTATTTGCAGCATAATGAGCTGCACTCCTAAATAGTTCTTGCTCACCTTATCGTAGGCCAGTACAGAATCCAGTTAAAAGCTCCTTAGGCTTCTTTTCTACAGTTCAAAGAAATCAGTCTCAGCCTGTAGCAGAAAACCTCAGACAAAGTTCACTGTAGTGGCTGTAGGTGATATCACACCCAACTCTTGGGACCATGAAAGGTTGTGGCCTCTGCTGGAAGGGAAGCCCAAATTCCCTATGTTCTTTTTTTTTCAACTGCTTCATTTCACAGACGGTGCCTTAGTTGCATTTCCTGCTGAATGATTCACATGCTGCCTTACGTTGGCACTTCCAAGAAAGCTGTGACTGACAGATAAAGTGCAAAACATCTGCTGGGAGATAATAGTTTTAAATCTTCACTACATTTGCTTAACATCTGGAAAGGAGATATGAAAGTAAAGTCCACTACATTTCATAACCATTTTTAGTCTATCAAAATTGACCTTCTTAACGTACGTACCTGGGTATGGGTTCAAAAATCTACCTTGACTCATTCAATGAAAATGTACCTGTGTTTTTTGAATTGCTTAGTTTTCACAAATTCCACCAATGTCAACATGAATCTTAAACACCTGGACAGATAAAATATTGGAAGCTTTTACTGAGATGTGATAGGTTCCTAGAGCAACCAGACTGCAACTGCATCATGCCTGTTTTCTTTTAAATTATTGTGCCAGATGACACTGATGCTGCTTGATCTCTAAAAATACTTTTTTAAATAAATTAAAAAAAAACCAAACAACACCAAAACCCAAAAGCTACTCCTTCAAAAAAGCCCAACAAAAGAATAAAACCAAACCCTGCAGAACCAAAACAAACAGTCCCTCAACCGCTAAACTTAACCAGGATAACTTTCTATACAAATTCAGAAAGGTCGGTGCTTCAGACATAACAAATGAAAGTCTTGGAGAGAGAGCTCTCTTAATTTATAACAGTATCTTTGTATCATTTTACAGTTCTCTAACAGGCTCACTCAGACCTCACCACCAACAGCCAGGTCAATGCTTTCTTCTCAGTTACCCACTTTCATGCCCCCTTCAGCAGTATATCCCATACACAGTATTTAAGCAGAAAACCAAAGCCAAATACATTTAACATTTTTGCCCTACATTATAAGGTTCCTGAATAGTATAATCTTATGGAATTTATCAGTTCAACACAAAATTAAGTAAGCCCTTTTCTGTACAAGATCTCCAGATTGTAGCAGCAAAATGATGGAGAAATTTAGAGTCTTTGATGGGGTTTTTTTGGGATTTCTTTTAATAAACAAATAAATGAATAAACAATCAGAAATCAAACTTCCAAGAAGAACAAGCACTAAGGATAAAAAATCGAAATAATTAAAAAAAAAAAAAAAACCAACAACAAAACAAAAACCCCACAAATATTTGCTTGTAAATGCTCTTGTTCAAGTAGGACACCTAGTAATGCCTTTTATTCCTGATGTTTCTTCATTTTTTTTCACAAGGCATGTAGAAGCTAATATCCTCCCTTCCCCCTCAGGTGCAACCAAGTCCGTTTCCTGTTTATTTGAGATTTGAGGAATTTGCCCTCACTGGCTCAATTTCTCTCTCCCTTTCTCTCAGATGTACAGCCTAACGTGTATAGCTACGACATAATCCAGATGAGATATTTGTTTTCATTTGGGTTATTTGGGTTTGCTTTTTGTTTGATTGGGGTTTTTTTTGTTTTGCTTTGATTTGTTGGGGGGGGGGGTCTGTTTTGTTTTGTTCTGTTTTGTTTTGTTTTGTTTTGTTTTGTTTTGTTTTGTTTTTCACCCAGTGAGCTTTGTTTTGTCCAGCAGAACCATCTCTGGCCACATCAACAACACGATCTTTTATCAACTGCACATTTAGATTATTTGCCACATTTACTGAAAATTAAGTGAGAAAGGGAAACATTCTCCCTGTAATACTGACAGCAGACACCACATTCTTGAGTACGGTCGTTTTTTCAAAGCTTCACACAAACATAGACATCTATAAGATCTATTTGTTCTTTACTAATCCAGTGCAAGAGCTTTCCTTTAACACAAAGACATCAGTGTTGAAGTTTAGTTTTAAATGTTCAAGTGGGAATCTCCCTGAAATCTAGTAGTAGTATTATCATTACTATATCACATTTTCCTGTAGAGTGTGTTAAGCTTTATCCATATATACAAGATGAGTTCTTACACCTTAAAACACTATTTAATCACCAAATGGTTGTTTCTGCAAGCGATTTTACCCTAATATTTTTACCTACCTTCCCTGTCTTCATATGTTTCCTTGGATCCCAGTTCTAACCCTCTTAATTAATGATCATCATGAATCTCATTTTTAGATGTTGATGTGCCCTCAGTACTTGCAGTATGTCATCATACCTATTCCCTTCAGAACAACTGACACTGTCTGTGTTATTACCTACATAATGTAAGTTTATGGGAGTCTCCCAGGGGTTTCTGCTGTGAGGTACTAAACAGAGAAATGGATGAATTGATTTTTTAGTTCAGAGGACAAACAGACTGTGAAAATAAAGATGACAACTAAAAATACCGGTGTTCAAATGTGGGTTTTCTTGATTCCAAACCATCCTTCTCTAAGTGCATCAAGAAAAGTTAAAAGTTAATTTTTTCATATCTTTCTCAAAACCAGTTTAACTCACTATAAAAAAAAAAAAAAAAAATTCCTAGAAAATAAATTTCTGCTGTGTCTAGAAGTGGCAGAAGTGGCATCAGAACTTCAAAATTCTTTAGTCTTACAAAAAAAAAAGAATTAAGAAATTAAAAATCACTTTAAACAGCCAACTTAAGTATATTTTTGATAACACAATACCCGAATTTCAACTAACTAACCAAAGTATATATCCTGAAGAGTAAGATAAGATGAATAAGATTTATTATATTCCTCTTCCGTGGAAGGATTTATCCATGAAATTATATTAAAATTACACTGGTGGTTTTCTTCCATATCATAATGCAAACTCCTACTACATCTTGTTTGCTGTCTAATATAATCTCAAAGCTACTTTTGACATTCCTGTTTTACATTTTTTCTTTTGCAGCTGTGAAGAGCTGTTGAATTATTTTATTTGATGTCTATCAATTTACACTTTCCTAATGTTGCTGTCTGCGAATTTGTCTAAGAGCTCCGTGTTTTTTTTTTATAATTGTCTGTATATTCTGCTTTTTACAAGTTCGTATTTTATGGATATGCACCAACATATTTCCACTCTTTTTTCTAGATAGTTTATGAATTTGAACAACAAAAACAACACACAATGATGGAATTTCTCAATATGTAACAACTCTTAGTGGAAGTAAATTTTTGCTGACCATTATTAGTTATTTGATCACTATTTCTACCTTCAGATTATTTCTCGTCCTAATATTTTGTAGGGTTTTTTTTTTTTTTTTTAATTAAATCACTTCTCTGAGGCATACAGTGCTCACATGCACATGTAGTTCTTACAAAGTCATGCTCATATGCTAGGAAAGTATGTGAACTGTAGTTTACTGGGTTGAAATTCATGTTTTCATTACAACTTTCAAGTATCAAATATATGTAGCATAAAATTCCAGAGAGTTGAAGACTGAAGAGTCCAGGAATGTCAGGGAAAGAGTATTTAGAAACAGAAAACAATGGGTTTATAACAATGAGAGAGAGAATGAGTGGAAAACTGAACATCAGTTTCTGGTGGGTATGGAAGATTTTTCAAGCTTCCGTGGGGACTGGATTCTGATTGATTTTGTTAGCTCACCTGAAAGTTACGTTTGCACTTTGTGAGTCTGAATCTCGCACCTGATCTTTGATTATCTCCTTAGCAATTTTGTAGTACTACATGTTGGCTTTCTTTTTTAATAAGGTGATACTTCTCTTGAGCTAGACTGCAATGGATCTTCTAAAAAATCCATGTCAGACACTTCTAGATGTAATCAATAAAGCAGTATGTTATTATTTAAGCAGCCAGTTCTAGCCAGTAGAACAATGCTTGATTACCCTGGGAAGATTGCAATTTAAATAAACACAGGGGGAAAAATATTTATTTAGTTAGTTGTTCTGTACTTTTGTAATCTATGCAGATCTTTTTATTTTGCAAAACAATTAATAAATGCTCAGGCATGGGCTTACAGTGAAATTATATACTTCTGTATTCATAACTTGCAAATTTACTAGAAAATATTCTACAGGTTTTGGTAATAAATTCTTTCTACAACTCTTGGATAGGATTTTTAATGCAATCATCATGTTTACATATTGTATATCAATATTAAATAAGACAGCTAAACTATTATTGGCTCTACTACAATCATGACACAATAAAAATTACCCATTAAGGATTAAGTCTTCCATCCATCAAAGCAGTTAACCACATACATAACCTTATGGAATTTATCAGTTCAATACATAATTAAGTAAGGCCTTTACAAGACCAGCTCTCCAGATTGTAACAGCAAAAAGATGGAGAAATTTAGAGTATTTGTTGGGGTGTTTTTGTTGATTTTTTTTTTTAAACTTACAATATATGATTCACTTGTTAGAAATGTATTTAAGCATTCATCTGCCCTAGACATTGTACTTTTTATGGTTATGGTACACACAAATATCCACCTCAAGAACTGGAACATATCATGAACATCTTACATGCATAAGTGGACTGATCAGAATGACCATGAAGCTCAAATTGGTTTATCTACCACTTGAAAGTAATAAGTGGCATATGCTACAGATCCCACTGAGTGTCTGACAAACCTGTCACTTCCTCTATTAAAAAATTATTTCCTGAAGTTTGTAAAGAGGGGAAAACTTGAAAATATGAAGGTGTAACTTTTCAAAAAGACTTGTTTAAATTTTCCACTCTTTAAGTAAGTTCCACATAAAGGTATACAATTCTTGAAAATTCTAACTGACCTCCTTCATAGTCTAGTCTTCTAATATGCATTACATGAATACTCCAACAGTGAAGCTGCAAAGTCACAAATCTCATGTGAACAAATAATCTGGTTTAGATTACTTTCATATCAGCAAAGTTTGTCCTAATTATCTTAAGTCAACCAGAATTTGAAATCAACTCAGGAGTTCAAGCTAAAATAGTATATCCAAGATGTATATTTTATATTGCTTCAATATATTTAAGGTATGCCAACACTTTTAAATAAAATTAAAATAAACAAAAGCTTAAAAATTTAACAAAGGGAGAAAAGCTCCTCCAGCATTTTCACTTTCTAGAAATTTAGGGTTATATAAAGCATATTTCAATGCCCTTGAATGTCATCAAGATTTCAGTATGTTCTTTGTAACAGAAGCCAATCTGAATCATTTGAACTTATATTAGTGGAAAAATTATAGTTGAACTCAGAAAATTTAATGCAGAGGTATTACAACTGCATGTGACTTCCCTCCTTGTGTTTAGAAAATCTAGTCACAGATTTCCCCACTTATTTTGGTGGACATAATATTACCAGGAGTGCAATTACCATGGATACTTGTTCCTTTTTCATTGCAGAGTATACTGGACTACATCAAAAGAAGCATGACCAGCAGGTCAAAGGAGGTGATCCTGTCCCTCTACTCTGCTCTCATGAGACTCTACTTGGAGTACTGTATACAGTTCTGGTGTTCTCAGCATAAGAAGGACATGTATCTGTTGGATCAGGTCCAGAGGTGGGCCATGAAGATGATAAGCGGAGCTGAAGTACCTTCCATATGAAGACAGACTGAAAAAGTTGGGGCTGTTCAGCCTGGAGAAGAGAAGGCTGCGTGGAGACTTCATAGCAGCCTTCCAGTATCTGAAGGGGGCCTATGGGGATGCTGGGGAGAGACTCTTTATTAGGGACTGTAGCGATAGGACAAGGGGCAATGGGTTCAAACTTAAACAGGGGAAGTTTAGATTGGATATGAGGAAGAAATTCTTCACTGTGAGAGTGGTGAGGCACTGGAATCTGTTGCCCAAGGAAGTGATAAAACCTGCATCCCTGGCAATGTTCAAGGCCATGTTGGACGTAACCTTGAGCAACATGATCTAGGGTGACATGCCCCTGCCCTTTGCACGGGGATTGGAACTAGATGATCTTAAAGTCCTCTCATACCCTAACTATTCTATGATTCTACTAAAACCATTCCAAAATTTACATTACCTTTATACAAGCAAACAAAAAGAAGTATGCAGGTAAGCACTTTTCATTATTACTCTTTTTTTTTCCCAGGTCAGGATTTTTGTTGTGTTGCACAAATAGGAGGAAGCATCTGTCATAGTGCACTGTAAATTCAATCAGGAATTAACTTGTACAAATTCAAGCATGCTATTTCTGATCCAGTACGGAAATGTGTTTTACAATTAAGTTGCCAACAGCTAACTCCACAGATTGGTTTTGGAAGACAGTCAAATCTTCCCAAGAATACTGGAGTCTTTACCTAATTAGCAAACGCTTCATTATTTAGTGTAATATACAGCAATTTCTTTTTATTCGTAAGCTATTCAGTAAGAATTACGATTTTTTAGATCATTTTACCCAGATTTCATCCTCTGAAACCTTTATTATGCAGATGCTTTCTCAAGATGCTGCCCATTAAGCATGAGGCAACAGAGACAGTGAAAACCTTTCTCTTGCAGAGGATAAGGTGTACAGGATAATATCCTTCTGCCCTTCCTAATGGAGATGCCATGCTTTGCAGAAGGTTCTTCTTTGATTCCTAGGAGCTGCAGAATTAGACTCATGACTGAAAGAACACTCACTCTGTGGCCATTCCAAACACCTTTTGCAACAAGGGACAATTTTTTTGCTGTTCTGTACTGTCAGAGCAACAAACTGGTTTTCTTCTTTAGGATCCCTTTCTGCCTTTGCTTAAATGAGTGACAGCGGACACTCAACACTTTGACATTATACCATAGAGCAACAAACGTGAGAATCTTCTTCATGACCTAGAATTGATTCTGGCATTGAAACAATGTAAAAGGGAGAATTAAGTGGGATAAACATTCAATGCCTTTATTCCTCAGCAAATAATAATAATAAAAAAAAGATGTATAGACGTTATCAGAAATAACATGGCCAGCAGGACTCAGCACTACTGAAGCCACACCTGGAACACTGCGTTCAGTTTTGGGCCCCTCACTACAAGAAAGACTTTGGGGTTCTGGAATGGGTCCAAAGCAGAGCTACAAAACTTATGAAGGGTCTAGAGCACAAGTCTGATGAGGAGCAGCTGAGGGAACTGGGGTTGTTTACCTGGAGAAAAGAAGGCTAAGAGGGGACCTTACTGCTCTCTACAACTACCTGAAATGAGGTTGTAGTGATGTCGGTGTTGACCTCTTTTCCCAAGTAACAAATGACAAGATGAAAGGAAATGGCCTCAAATTGTGCCAGGGGTAGTCTAGATTAGATATTATGAAAAATCTCTTCTTGAAAGGGTTGTCAAGCATTGGAACAGGCTGCCCAGGGAAGTGTCGGAGCCACCATCCCTGGAGGTATTTTAACGATATGTAACGTGGCAGTTAGGGACATGGTATACCAGTAGACTTGGAATTGCTAGGTTTGCACTCGGGCTTGATGATTTTAAATTTCTTTTTCAACCTAAATGATTCTATGACTTTGTGATTCTATTAGTGTGATTGTGACACAGGAGAATTAGCATGGGTGAATATATGAATTGCTTTATAGGATGGAGATTACTTAGTTGGAGATATATACTTAGTTGCTGAGTAAGCGGGATGTAGTATCTCCTGCTGTATTTAAAATATATTACAGATAATTGATGCAATATGATTACTACAAGGTGTATAAGGCAAAGATCAATATGCAGATTGGCACACGTGCCTGTAGGTAAGCAAAGAAGACAGGACTTTGTTGACTAAATGGATATATCAGCCATGAAAACATCAACAGCAGAGCTGGTCATACATTTGTAGTTATTGGAAAGAAAGAAACACACTTAAAATCTGATTCACCCTATTCTAAAATACATGTCAGGAATAGGCCACATGTTCTGAAAGTCCTTATAAGCCCTGAATAGCAATACTTTGTACAGAAATACAAATCTAAAGCAAAGAATTGGCCATGTGTGCCGAATCACAGTAAGGTTCCCTTACTGTACATCAGTCAGGTTTGTGTTCTTGTGCTTTTCCTGGCTCCTTCTGAGATCAGAATTTAAAAGTGCACAAATAGTAGGAAAAATGTCATGTTTACACTTCTTTTCAATGTGGTGAGAAACAGGAAGTGACAGAAATAGTATTCTTGGCTGATATTCCAAAAAGGGGTCTCTGAAATTATCCTTGGGGATTTGGCACAAATGCCTTACATTATGGTTTTGTGAGTTTACAGAGTGGTAGAAATTAAAATCTAGCGATCCCATCCATTTTGTTTTTCCATTAAAACAAAAAAGGCTTCCTACAACAGGAACAAGAGCCAAAAAGGAAGAAACATACTTCACAAGCAAACTTAAGCTAAGAATGCTTTCCTGGAAATATTTATACATTACTCTTGGAAATTATACGAAATACATTTTCACAGTGGTATGACTTGAATCAAAGGGTTCCTGCATTTTAAGATATTGAATGGAGGTCTAAGGTTATCCTTTCTGATGATTTCTGTTTAAAAGTACATGACGCATGTTGAAATCTGTTTCTTCCAAAAGTCAAACAAAACCTGTCCTTTCTAAAAGTTGCCCACATTTCAGAAAAATAATATTATTTTATAAGGTGGAAGTAATTCACAAAGTGCACAAGGAGAATCCTCCTGACTCTCTAACACTTGTGTTATCTTTTATCATGTAGCCAAGTGTTGTTCTTTATCCCTTCAATTGAGTGTCGTGGTTTAAGCTGTAAATCAGCCACACAGTTTGTTAACCCACCTCCCCCTCCTAAAAGAGCTGCCGCAGTTTA
>JANRGW010046378.1:0-11143 GCA_024733675.1 Psilopsiagon aymara | reverse complement strand
GTTATCAACACTGTTCTCAGGCCACAAGTCAAAAACACAGCGCTGCACCAACTACTAAGAAGGAGAAAAATGACTGCCACTGCTGAACCCATGACAGGAAGTCAGACTCAAAGGTTACTTAGATGAATTTAGAGATTTTTTCAAGGAACTTCAATATAGAAAGATAGTGCCTTCTTCACTGCATATCAAACCATATCAGATAGAACACTTACCTTTCTATTTTTTTGTGTGTGTGTTTTCCTGTGGCTTACCAGGCTGCATAGTAGATTCCACAGAAGTTGAGTTTGAGACTATAGAGCAACTTTATCTGAAGAATGAAGGGTAAATAGACAAACATCTTTGTATCATTGCATTTTTTATTTTATGATACCATCCTTACATTTGAAACTGGTACACATTAAAAAGCTCTTCTTGTCCCAAAGAATAAAGACCTACATTGTCACTATTTGAGCCTTCTCCTAATCGTGAACTGATCTTTTTTCCCATGACCAGATGAGAAGGCAGAGGAAAAAATGCAAAGTGATTCCAACAAGTAATGTGTACAGACAGGGCAAGCTGAGATTGTTCTGTTTCATGTTGTTCCTTTTAGGGGTGGTGATAATCACATCAGAAGCATCATGACAGCTATCTAGCTAGACAGGTTAAGTATTTCAACAAGACGTGATTGTACTTGGAACTTTAATGACAAAGTATGTGTATAACAATTATACTTTATGGCATATAAAATAGAGGAAGAATTAAAACTAATGAAAATGTCAGAGCACAAAGAACAAAAACTCTATTGTTAATATCAAGAGCTGTTTAAAAGCCTCTGACAATCTTAATATAAATGATCACTTATTAAAATGTGAAACCAGGAAAAGGCAAAAAAACCCAAACCCAAACTCTGAAGTTTTACAGCAAGTCTCCAGCTAAGCACAGTGTTTCACAGAACTATGCCCAAGTAATACCTCTTTGCACTGGGTTTTTTAATACTATGGAAATGCTGCCTTAAATTACTGTTGAAGCAAAACTGAAAAAAAACCCAACTTGCTCTTGTAGTTTTCCAATTCCTATTCTAATAGCTGCTGTGCATGTCCCGATATAAAATAGAATGAAAGGGAAATCGATGCTGACTTTTGCTCTTTCTCATATAAAAATATCAGTCTAAACAATTCCCTCAGTCTTATTCAAACAGTCTCTCTGCTGGGCATCAGCAGCCTTTGGCACAGAGTGACAGAAAAGCATAGATATATGAGGGTAGCTGGGCAGCAGGCAACTTCTTAACCTAAGAAACTCAAAGTAGGAAAGATGAAGGATGGTGGTCATATTGGAGACCCTGTAAAAAAACTAACTGCAAAGCAGGGAAGAAGAGGAGAAGCTCTGAGAGACGTACCATCAGAGTCCCTGGAGCTGGTATGAGGTTCCCCTGACTGAGCAGGAGACGAGAGTTGAGGAACTGAGCACCAGCAAAACATTCACTGAGAAATGGGAAGCTTGTTTCAAAACCTCATATCTTGCCTAAGATGAAAAATTTAGGACTTTCCTGAGTGGTATTTGTCTCAGTAATGTTTGTGTTAAAACAGACCATCAGGTCAAAAGAATATCATAAAATCATCCAGGAGTGAAAGCTGCTGAATCCACCTGTTCTGCCAGCTTATATTGCAGAATAGACATGGGGACTGCTATGGGGAAGCAAGGAAAATCCAGAGGTGCTTGATGTACCTCCTTCTGGAGTGAAAGGCATGGTTTTAGGGAGACTGAGGCTCAGGAACAGGCAAGGAACTCCTTCACAGGGTGAGAAGCACTGATGCCCCCAGGATGAGCTAGCATTAACTGCGTTTTCTTGCAGGAACATACAAAGAAAGAAAATTCGTAGCAAACACTAATGTAAATCTGTAGAGTTCCAACAGCAGCTGAGCACATGTGCATTTAAACTTCTCCTTAGAAAATGGCTTTTTTTTTTTTGCCAAATACACAGCCGTCTTGCTGTGCCCCTAAGGCATATTAGTCACCTATAGGGACTCTCTCTGTATCTGGTTTATATAACATCTCATGCTTTCCACTCAGGCAGTAGACATGCACATAGAAAAGGATTTCTGCCCACTGCAGTGCAGCTCCCATTCTATGAAAAGAGAAATTTTGCTGTAAGTATTCCTGATTTAAAAGTTTATGGAAATACAATAGAGAGAGGTTTGCTATTATGTTTTGCTGCTGCTGGGAAGGATAGGAAAAGTGGGAATAATTTCCAGCTATTATACCAATTATTTCAACAACAAAAATACATGTTTAACTGCAGTTGTCTTACTGTTAAAAATTGTATCATTCAGTTATCTGATTTATTTAAAAGACTACTGGAATAATCCATTATAATACATTAATATTGTATGTTTCTTGCAGTTCAAATAAAAAATTATATACCTTAAAACTTATGTAGCAATTTAATAAGTAAAAAGCAGGGGCAATCTTTAGAGCATATAAAAATATTTCTGCTTGCCTTGCCTATTCATATCATCCGCACAATGGATATCGACATAAATCCCCATAGCCAGAACACTATAAAATGTGCCACTTGGCCTGAGGAGTTTCCCTTTGCAATCAGGTTTTACTTGATTTAGAATAATCACTTCAGTTTCTACTTAATAAAAAGATCCACAATTGAACTGGAACTTCTTTTCCAGAGAAATTCAAAAGAACTAGTGTACCATTATACTAGAAGCTTTCAAATCCCTTAAAGGAGCTTTGGTTTGCAATGCCTGTTACTCAGAACTGGTTTTCTTTCTAAGGCAGACCTTCTCTTTATTGACTGCTTGTTCATACACCTCTGGATTTGCTTCATTTCCTGCACTACCCATGGCATTGGCTGAAAGAAAACTAAAATGCAATATAAAAATGATGCCACAAGAATTGAATACATTGATCTGCTGCTGCTTTGTTTCAGTAGAGATGTAAAGCAGATAAATCAGGCTGATTTTTTCACTTGAAATACAGAAACTGTCTGATGGCTTTAACAAAAGTATTTGAGTAAAAGATGTCTCTCCTTCTAACCTGCTTTTTTATCACCTTTTTTCAGGTTAGTCATGTGGCACCTCTGCTGGGAGGTGAATCCTTTTCCTGGTTTGTGGCAGAGCTGGGGGAGGCAATGGGATGTGGGCAGGCTGGCATGAGCTCACTCCAGGACCCCAGTGCTGAGGAGGAGATGCTTGTCAGCTTGTGCTACGAGGTGAATGGCTCCTGTTACAGGACCTTATACCCCTTTGGAGTCCAAATGGTCATTTATGTGGCCTGTGCCTTGGGCACACTGATCACAGTGCTGGGGAACCTCCTTGTTGTCGTCATCGTTTTCCATTTCAAAGTCCTGCACACGCCCACCAACCTCCTGATTCTCTCCCTTGCCCTTGCTGACCTCCTTCTGGGGCTGACTGTGCTTCCCTTCAGCACCATTCGGACTGTAGAGAGCTGCTGGTATTTTGGAGACGACTTCTGTAGACTGCACACATTTCTGGACACAGTCTTTTGCTTGACCTCCATATTTCATCTATGTTTCATTTCTATTGATCGGTACTGTGCTATCTGTGAACCTTTACTCTACCCCACCAAGTTCACCATCAAAGTGGCCTTCATTTACATTGGGGTGGGGTGGGCAGTGCCTATGACTTATACCTCTATCCTTCTTTATGCTAAAGCGATTGTAGAAGGACTGGATCATTTCTTGAAAGACATGCCCTGTATTGGTAGCTGTCAGCTGCTGTTCAACAAGCTCTGGGGGTGGTTGAACTTCCCAGTATTTTTCTTCCCTTGCCTAGTAACGGTAGTTTTGTATGCAAAAGTATTTACTGTGGCTAGCAAGCAAGCTAGGCTGATAAACAACATGAGTAAAAGTACTTGGTCTCAGCTACACATAGGAGCATCTAAGAGTGAAAGAAAGGCAGCAAAGACTCTTGTGGTAGCTGTAGGAGTTTACCTCCTGTGTTGGTTTCCCTTTACTATTGACACTATGGTAGACAGATTTCTGGATTTCGTTACCCCCCCAGTTCTGTTTGACATCCTAATTTGGTTTGCTTACTTCAATTCTGCCTGCAATCCCTTGATCTATGTATTTTCCTACCGCTGGTTCAGGAAAGCTGTGAAATTAGTCTTAACTCATGGGATCTTTTGCTCCAGAACGTCTACAGTAGACTTGTATCAGGAGTGACCAAAGCCTTCATGTGCACTGCAGAAAACATTGTAGGCTATTTCATACATATATAGTCTCATTAATATTCTTCAACACCCATTTTGCTAGTATTTCTTTTCTTATTTTATAATCTTTTTTTTAACAGTTGGCTTGGGAACATCTGCAATTTAAATAGGCATGCCATTCCGTGACTCACCTTCCACAGCACATGTTGCAGACACACCTTATTAAGGTCTTGCACTATGTGATTCTGACAAGCGTTTGAAAATTAGCCATAGCCAACTCCAAAGAAAACCTTGTCCATACTATTCTTTAGTTACACCACTATTTTTTTACACTATTTTTCTAGCCCCTGTGCCGAAGGCTACATATGGGACATACTATTCTGAATTAGAGTAGTGTCTTCTAAAACCCACAGAATATGTGCCTGTTTGATCTGTGTGTGCAAAAAGGACGCTCCCTAACTATGAACACCTTTTTCGCCTTGCTCTGTATCTTTTCTACTCCTACTTCATAAAGGGAGGGAGAAGAAATGGGAAGAGGACACAGAATGCACAGCATACTCCAACTCCAGATACCAGTATGTGTCATGAAGTTTTACATTTTGTTCTTTTGTTTTCTTTCCCCTGACAATCCCGAGATTCCACATGCTCTTTTGTTTGCTTGCTTCCAAAGAAATGAGTAGGTCTGCTTATAGACACAACATATGCCTACATGCTTGGGTTGTGCAAAAAATGTCAGCATAGGTTCTCAGTTTACATCAGCCACGTTTATGTGCTTTCACAAGGCCAATTTTAAATCTGTAGATGCTGGTAAGTTGAGACCTCTATTCAACAGCAAGCTGCATGGTGAAGCTCTGTACCATTCATAAGCAAGTTATTTTCTACCTCACTATTATCAACACTTTAACAGAAAAAAAAAATGTACTAAGCAGTAGTAACTATTCTGTATGAAATTAACAAGCAGCCAAACAGCGGCTCTAATAATTTTGTCTTCTTTTTCTGTTAATGGTATGTAAAACTACTCTAGGTTTGAAGGTTGTTCAAATTTTTAGTGCCTTCCAAAAACAAGTCATTCCATCTCATAGTCACCTGCATATTTTCTGAGTGACAAACACAAAGAGAATGGACTATAGAAAGCATGCAACTTACAGTAAAAGACCAGCAGATGCCCACAGCCTGCTGAAAAAAGTGGACAGTTTTTCACTGGTTGCTGCAGGCAGCTGAATCGGGCCCCACATATTATATATGTAAGAACAAAAGAGGAATTGTGCAGCAGATATTCTGTGGGAAATCAGTGCAATACTGTGATTCTTGTAGCAGCTGACTGTTTTAACATATGCAATAAACTAAATGGTAAAACGTTTTCCTCTCTATTTTATCTTATCATTATGCTTTTTGCATGGCAAGAAAGTTTCCCCTACTATTACGAATGAGCTACAGCTTTGGGATGTTGTAATCTGTTCTGATATCTGTTTCTCTCAAACTCTTTTTGGTTTTGACCATAATCTTAAGACACCAGTCAGAAATGATATTGGTATTCAAAATATTTAACACTAAAGCATATGTCTGGAGGAAGGAGACGAGAAAGAGGGCTTGTGCTATTTTCAGGGATGTCCCGAATAGAAAGTGACTGTAAAATGTTGGTGTTTTTAAACTGGGACATTTATGAAGCCTTTTTTCTGGAGCTGGAGTGTCTTTCAGTCCCACTTCATTCTTTCAGCGTCTGATATTAATACAGTTTGCTGTATTAATCTTCACTGTTTCTTAGGACAGAAGCCACAGCTGCTTCTACTCTGCTTCTGTTTACTCATGCTGTAGCAGAAGGTAAAAATCTGACCCCTACTGCATACAGCTGTAACTTTTCAACAATAAGGGTACCAAACCCAAGCAACCAGGCTAAAGAGTGAAAGGCAGAATAGGATTCTTAGAAAAATTCAGGTGCCAAATTTCCATTGAATTATATAGGGAAACTGGTACATCTTGAGACACCTAGACTGTGGGACAAGTTTTGAGATTAAGACTCTTAAATTTAATGCGTATGGGTAGGTGTTTATAATTATGGAAAATGCCTATGCACTGATGATAGCATGGCCAGAATGTCTTTTTCAGCTCAGGCTGTAGTTAGGGAATTACTTAGAGGATATGAATCATTCATCTTGGGCCACCTAAGGTGCTTTAGGCAATGTGCTACATCTACATGGGATAGCATCCAGCACCAATGAAGCAGCATTTAGACAGGACACATCTGGGCATCTAAAATTGCATTAGATATTCAGCTGTGAGACACTGAGCTTAAACAAGGCATATAATAGAAGTTTAAACATTTAGCTATGTAGAAATCTGCAAGTCTCAAACTGAGTCAGGTTGTAGAGGCATCTTCACAACATCTTTCATTGGCTCCTTTTGCTCTGAACTCACTGCAGCCAAAGCAATAGAGAAAGTGAACTTCCACTGAGTTTATAGTTGATTTTTGAGGTATTTTCTTCTACTGGTCTTCAACAGATCACAGAGGGTATTTGCCATGAACACACTTAACTGGTCACTTCTTTTAGAGTCTCACCACATAATATGTCTTTGTAATTCTCTTCTATGGAAGTGGATGAGCCTTATTCTCTCGATGGGTTACCACCACCTCTGCTGCTGTACAAGGACTATGCCATAACATCATGTGATTGTTGCTACATCTCCTTTTTGGCTAAACAGCAGGCATGAATGACAGAGAGAGGGAAAAGAAGAATTCGGAGGACTGTTTTGTACAATGACAGTGGCAGAGCAAATAAGTGAGATGGAAAAGCTGCTAAAACTCTAGGAGTAGCCAGGATTGCTTTCCCCATTTTCTGACACCACAGTTCACAACTATCACTAAACAACAGATTCAGCATCCTTATAACTCTCACTCTGTGCCCTTGCTTTTTGATGTCTATTTGGTTTATCTATCCAAATTCTGTTAGGATCTCTTTGCATGTTTGTTTTTCCTTCTCCATGGTTCCAAAAAGCAATGAAAGTAATTATGAATTATAAAATGAAAAGAAGGAGGTGCTGTAAGATGACAAAGATCAATTGCGTAACAATGACCTTATTTTCCAAATGAAAACCTATCAGGTTGTATCAGAGCTAGTTGCTGACCTCAAAGCCCATACATTTTCTTATTTTTAGTATCTTTCTTTCAGTAGATCTGTATTTCTTCATCTGAATAATATTTCACCATTTAAGTGTATGTCATTTATAACTCTTTATAATTTCAAAATGGTCTGGCTGAAGTTAGAAAGATTACGTATTTGTAGGTACTACTCAATTAAAGACTGGGCTTTAAAACAATAATGTCATCTCATTTCATTATGAAGGTATAATATGGTCTTTGAAACTTAAAGAAAGTTTCCTGGGTTGGTTGGTCTGTTGTTTTTTCTTTTCTTGAAACATTATCAATATTGAGAACAAGTATTTTCTGTTTATTTAAAACATGCTGCCATGCTAATTACTGCTGCTGGAGAGAAAGTACCAGACTAAATAACATGCGAATGGTCAATGCATTTAAAAAAAACCAAACAACCCCAAACAAATAGGTTTTACAGGCCATTCTGCAATATAATTAACCCATTAGCTTGTCCAGGCTGGAAACCACCATCCATCATAATTTTGTACAGCATAGGGTGTAACAGAAACCTAATCTCATTTCAGGTTCTGAGGAGGATATTTTAATTAAATTAGCAAACGGAGATGATAACAACAGTAATAGGAATTCTTCCTGATGGTGGAATGCATCAGTAACAACCACCTGGGAAGCTCTGCCAGGCAGTTTGCCATTGGTATCAAATACTGGTAGCATTGCATTTCCTATTAAAAGTTAAAGGCATGCAAGTAAACTGTGATAGCAGACAATGAAACTCATCCACAAGGTAAATCACAAAAACACTTAGGCATCGCTCACACCTTGCGAAGAGGACACTCAGCAGGAATACAAGGGCAGGGTTGGGCTGCTTTTCCTTCATTTCATCATGCTTTGTGCAGGCACAGGGAGCTGGACAGGAAATGAGTGACTCATTTCTGTGTCACTGGTAGTCCCTGATGCTTGTGCCACACGTGCTGCTGGGATGATGTGCTTGCCAGTTCAGCACCGGGGCAAGAGCAGGAAATGGTAGACAGGAGTATATTCAGAAAGGCGGAGCATCTTCAGATTCTGGGCTAGGAGGAGGGTGTGCTCTTTCAAAATCACACTATGTTGGTGTGGTTTAACTTCCAACTCATTCAAACATCAGGTACCATACTGAGCATGGATCTTCAAACAGTATGTGTTTGAAATTACATCTCTTTCAGTTAAGTTTGAAACACAGTATCAGAAATATAATTGGCAAATACTCTGCTCTTCAGTCACTGAATATCCAGAGCATCCTCTGTGGTATGCTGAGCCTATGAATAGCACAGCAGGTTTCAACATTTTCCCCTTTCTTTCCCCAGAACTTTCCCCATTTCATTTAATCAATTGAAATCTAATCATGCTCCACAAGCAACAGGAAAGGGTAAGTGAATACATAAGTCTGTCCACAATCCCCAGGTAACCCCCTGGAAAGAAGCCAGTGAGTTTAGAGACAGAATTCTTTGGCAGAACTCCATTTCAGTATCTCTGATAATAACAATTTGAGGCCGCTTCTTTACAGCTCCTGTCCATACACCACTGCTAGCAGAGGAAAGCATGCAGAAAATAGAAGGAATCCTCCTGTTTCTTTTAAAGAGTAAAACAGAGCACATTCTCACAGTCAATGGCTTTTCTACAGGAGTTAACAGAAATTTTTCAAGGATGTACTGTACTCTTAGGAGTATCTGATCAATAAGAAAGACATTGTGGCTGGTCTATTTACTGTATCTTCATAATTATTTTATATTATTATATTTTCATAGTATAGACAAAATTTTAATGAAAATTTTGTTTTATAATCCAGCTTTTCCTTCCAGGCTGTAATAAGTTTGCTGAAACCAGTTACTTTTAAAAATTGTATCACAAAGTTCTTTGGTTATTTAACAATAAAAGGTGAATGCTGAAGATAAGTGAGCACCACCATTTTGTTCATAAAACACCCAGCATCACTAGGAAAGCATTTGGATACCTCTTTCGAATGAACATTGATCAGCAATGACTGTGCATTACCTCCAAAAAAAGTACCCAGAGCAGTTATCTGCAGATAAAGTATTCTCACTGATGAAGGGAATTATTAATGATTAATGGAAAGCACATATTTTAAATCAGATAGCAAAAGATGTATTGTTTTCTGGAGAAAAAGTGACAGCGAGCTTAGCTAAAGCTTTGTAAATCAGGAGTGACTGGGCTCAATCAATATCTTTTACAAGACAAATGTTTGAAGACAAAAATCAAGGCAATGCCTTAATTCAGAATGGACGTGCATTATACTCTCATTAGCACACCATGTAGTGGGATCACCTTGGACCAGCTTCAGTATGCCAACAGCATGGGTGAAACACCTGCACATGTAGAAAGTAAAACCATTGCTAAGAAAATTATCCTATTAAAACTAGAACGAAGATGTATACAACATTCCTGCAGCAAATATGCATATTGGAATGTTTTTTTTCCTTAGTAACTTTAATTTATGAAAGTGAGATTTCCAAGCATCAATTAACATAGGAACTATGCATAGGCATACAAGTCTCCAAGGCTATGTTGCCTCTGCTTTCAGCAAGCTTTGAGACACAGGAGGAACCACCTACGTAAAGGGTAGTCTTATCTACCTCAGGCCTTTAGCTTCACTCTATTGTGTGGGCACTTTTAATGGGCTTTACTATTAGTGTTATTTGATTAGGTTGTCATTAAGGTTTCCACTGCTCTATTTATTTTTAAATATTAGTAATGACCAAGGTCTATGACGTAGCAGAAATAAACTTGTCCTTCCCAAGTTTTGCAGCTCTTCCCTAGAGCAACTGGTCTTTGTGGAGGAGACAGTCTTCCCAGCAGTTAGGTGCTGCGTGCTGTTTGCTCTTTAGGATTTAATGCACATGGGTCATCCTGCAGATGAAGCAGCCCAACCCGGAGCACTCAGGAGCATCAGGTCCTGTAATTTTCCTTTTGGAGAGCCAGGGAGGATGCAGAAGCACCCCAGCTGCTATGCAGATGGCCTAGAGGCTCATCCCTGCCCCTTCTTCTCGGGTACCTTGGTCAGAAGGAGACTGGGATTCCTACATCTCTGCTCCCATAGCTTCCTGGTGGTACTGCTGCCCCCACAGCCACGAGAGGCCTGCTCCCCCTGCACACCCAGCCCAGGACTGGCAGCCATGGGAACACACCCTACACTTTTCCTTGCTCCTGTCATGGCTTGCCCCTTCACCCAGCTAAATATCCTAAACCTTTACATTTAAAGACACCTCTAAATATATCGGTAATTTCCCACTCACTTTATTCCAAGCGTCTGTTCCCATTTAGAGATGAAGTGACCAATGCTGAAGGCAGTGCTTCAGCTTAGGCTATTAACATAGCAACATTAGAATTTTCCCTGTAATATTGTTTCCGTACTCCCGTTTTCCATTTAATTTCTAATGCGACAGCATCTTTTCCTTAAACAACACTTCCCCCCCCAGCCCCCAGTTTTTCCACTCCCACAGGTCTGCGGACAGCTCAAGGCTGGGCCTCTCCCCCGGCTCCCCCCTGCCAGCAGCGAGCCACCGCCCGCAGGCCGGGCCGGGGCGGAACCGCCTGCCCGGAGCAGCACCAGCAGCACCAGCAGCACCCCTCGGCCCGCCGCGGACAAACCCCGCCCGCCCTCTCAAGCCGGTGGGCGGGCAGCGGCGTAGCCCCGCCTCCCCGAGCCTCCGCCGTCGCAGCTGGCGGGGGCCGGGGCGTGTGCCCGCCCGGTTGTCGTGGGACGCTCTCGCCGGGTCCAGGGTCGCCGGGGCTGGGTAAGAGCAGAGGGGGCTGTGGTGCTGCTACCGAGGTGCTTACCGCCCGGCCGGAGGAGAGCGAAGGAGGGGGGGGGGCGGT
>JANRGW010046374.1:38584-52414 GCA_024733675.1 Psilopsiagon aymara | reverse complement strand
CTGCACACAGTACTCCAAGTGAGGTCTCACGAGAGCAGAGCAGAGGGGCAGGATCACCTCCCTCAACCTGCTGGTCATGCTCCTTTTGGTGCAGCCCAGGATATGGTTGGCTGTTCATCTTAAGCCTGCATGCATGTTCACTCAGGTATTACAAGGATGATTTACGCATTTCTAGAAATGCAAAGACTTCATTTTCTGCTAACCTGGAGGTAATGCCAAATGCCTGCTCATTCCAATACATACTGTTTGTAATTTCAGCTGCAGCAAAACAGCAGTTTGATTCAACTTCTGCCTCCAGGGTCAATTCTAACACCAGTTATTGCAGAAAATACCCTTACTTTCAGCTGCTGATTTTAACTTTACAAATAATTCTTAATAACTGGAAAGTAGAGGTTGCTGAGTAGACACAGCCTTCTTCTCTGCCAATGTACTCTGTATAATGTCACTCCATTCTTTATGTGAAAATAAATTCATTTGCTACTGTGGAAAAGTGCTAAAAGTAAAGCTGATCTTGAGGCCATGAGGTTATCTGAGGTTTGAAGACATGTTGCTGTTGTGCAGGGGTTTATTTCTAAGGCTGCTAGCTGGAAAAAACTTCAATATAAAATTAAACTACTATCCATGAATTCTTCATTTTGGACCATGCCTCTTTCGGTACTGTCACCTGTCACATCAGATGTCAAGAATTTGGAGAAAAAACTGAGGGTTTGGAAAACAGCTTGCTGTAGAAACTTTCAGGAATGCTTGTATTTTTAGGTAGGTGGTGAGCTATGATACTTTTGAGCCTCTTGGACACTTAAAAAGTTACTTTAGGTAGATTTTATGATGTCCTATGATGTTTAAAAATAAATGTTTTCTTTCAAGAAGAGATATCTCTATTTTGATGTTGTTAAGAATAATATGTTTTACAAGCAAGGGAAATGGTAATGATTCTCCTGTTAGAGTTCCACTGGAGAAATTCTAACCAGCTTTTTACCCTTCACAGAGAGGCACTCTGTAAATAAAATGGAACAATGCTATAAAGAGAAGAAAGAGAACAGTAATACAGTGATACAGAGTTAAAATAGCTTTATGGTGATGTTTAAATATCTTTTCAGATGAAGTTGAGGGAAAGGACGGAATGAATCACTCAGGTATCTAAACACAGACATCTAGTGTTTTTTAGATACCAAGTATCAGAAACGATAGCAAACCCTTAAGTGTCTACAGCAACAGCCATGTGTAACACTCTAAAGCATCTAAAATTGCACTAATCATCCATGTTCTGGAATCTGAATCCTACCCAGGGACCCTACCTTGATTTGATAAAAATGTTTCAATGACAGTTTAGTAAACAGATTAAAGTAGCCAAAATATCACGTTCAAACTGGACATGTCTTTTGCTCAAGGTACAACCAGTACTTGTAATAATGTGTCAAAGTGATTAGCATTATCTGAATAGCTGGAGGAAATTTGGAGCCTGTAAACCCAAAAGATTCATTTAACCAGTGATGCAAGAGACTGAGACATGCCTGGGGCTTGGATAGCATCCCCTGTCATTGTGATAGAGTGGCTGAACATGCTCATACCCTCCTTGCAGAGCAAAGATCTCACTTTTTCCTTGAAGATCCTAAAGTATTTCCTTGATAAAACAGGGAGAAAACAAAACTTGTGCTGAGAAATTATTGGCTTTTACACACCTGATAGGCTGATGTAATGAAAGAACAAAGCATACTTAAGAAAGGGAAATTAATCTAGCTGAAGGTCAGAATACCTATGAAAAAGTTCTGCTGCTACTGTTTTGTTTGGATGAAACATTTATTTTTATGTTTTTAAATTCTTGCCAAGGGCATTTAGAGTGCTACTTGGGCATCCTGCAGCATGGAATTTTAAAATGAGAATAAGTAAACACCGCCTTATTTGCACTACTTTATTTGATGGAGCAAGGTGATTTTCCAATAAAGATGAAAAAGCAGCATAAGTCATCTGGCAAATGTCATGCTCACCTTTTATGCTAAAGCAAAAAAAAAAGTTTCCTACAGATATCTGTCTTAACTGTCACTGTCTTCTTATAGATGATAAACCCCAAGTAGGAAGAGCAATATACTTTTTTAGCCATAACAAAACACAGCCTTTCAGCACAACACAGGATGTTGAGATCAGACAGAATCCAGATGTGAAGATCTCCATGCATCATCAGAGTTGCAAAGGACTGAGAAAAAAACAACCAACCACCCATTTGGAGAAGATATATGAGACAGCCAAGAGCTCCTTCACATGCTGTCCTTCCCTGATTCTGCATAGCTAGGGGAAGCCATGCTTGCTTACAGAAAAGGAGAGAGAGGCCACTGGACCTTTAGCAATGGTGATCCAAAATCTGTGGCTTCAAAAACCTCATCAGAGCTTAACTTCTGACATGAAAGATCACTCAGGGCACAGTCCGACTGCTGCAGCTTGAAACATTTCAGCTGGGCAGAAACGAGATAATGAGAGAAGGAAAGAATGGGAGCAAAGTGAGAAGGAATCAATTCATGGGGTTGCTGATAGGGTCAATGTAATACAGACAGGAATATCCTTACTCAGGCCCTCATGTTTTCCTTGTTCCTCTCTACATTTGATTTGCAGACCTGTAAACATCTAATAGCAGTAGCACATTCCAGAAAAGATCATCCTGTTTTCTTTTCTGCTCCTTTAAAAAAGGAAGAATTAAGCATAGATGCATATTTTAATGTTATGCGATAATTTCAATGCCACTATCAATTTGGATGAAGGAAGTTTGGATGCTTTTGTAATCTGTGTGATGCTTCTGATGTGTAGATTTCTGATTGCAGTTTATTTAGTACAATGAAAACAGATTAGGATAAAAAAGCAAAAAAAAATATTGCTTACAGAAAATTTATAATTCACCTCTACTATGTTTGTATCAATATAAATTCAGAATTATTTCACTACTGCCATTGAGTTATATCAGCCTGAATCTACATATGCACTATTTGTTAAGTAACCAATAACTCAAACACATTTTGATTTTGATGTGCTTGCCCTCATCCTTGTTAAGTCTTAACATGGACATTTATGCCTGTGATCTGAAAAAGAACGTTATTCCACTTAGGAAGATATGTCAACACTACTGTTTAGTACTGGATTCGGTGATATTTTATTTTAGTGCAGAAAATTTCATGTTGACATTTTTTCAGGTAACAAATTAATCAGACAAGAAATAGAATGGCATTTAAGAAAGCAAAACATCTGCTAACATTGTTATTGCCAGCTTCTAACTCAGCAATGACAAGTGTATATTTTTCGCAGTGGAAGACTATCTTTCAGTTACTGGGTACTCTGAATGAGCTGAGAATGAGAAGCTGAACACATGCTGCTGACATTCACTCTGAGAATAAAAAAGCTCAAACGGTAGTACTTCTACCACTTTCTCCTAATCCCCAAATCCATCCATTGCCTGAACATTTGTTCTAATGAAATGTTTGTTTCTGCAAAGTGCAGAACAAGGTTTTCTTGAAACAGAAGAGAATTGTTTAGCATAAGTTTATGCGGAGTATGAAATACTAGACCAGCTGAACACACTCTGGATGGCAGTGCAGTTTTGAACTTATGCTACAATATTGCTGCCTCTTTGATTATACATACAAACATCCGAAGGGGCATCATTTAGAAATTCACTTGCCCTGGAGTGAAGTGGCATTGTAACCTTGTCACTGTTTTGCCTCTGTACAGTGGCCCATGTAATCTCTGCACAAACAGTCTGCAGCGATATGGCTGTGGCAGCAGAAGTGATGCCTATGGGCTTGACTCCCAGCTCTGGAGTAAGTAGCTGGTTAGACAGCATCACCATATCATTTATGGCAAACTTTTTCTTAACAGACATTTGAGAGACTTACACAGTACCTTGGACAATACTGACACATTTAGGCCTGACATTAATAGGTACTGTCATGGTTCAGCATTTCTGAGAGGCAGCAGGTTGAGAAAACTAATAATGGACTTTGATACCAACTATATTGAAAAAATTAATGCTGTAAGAAAAAGCCTTTGTTATTTACTTAGGTGTTCAGGCAATGCTTGCAGGCAATGAAAACATTGGGAAATGCAGCGAATGAGAAAGGCTGAAAATGCTAAATGTGTTAGTCTATTCATTAGTTAAATTTAATATATTAATTAGTTAACAGACTAAGTAGTTAAAATATTAAATTTATTACTAAATACTATTAAGTATTATATAAATACCAGCCCTCACACTGCCAAACCAATATGTGGGTGGCAGCCCCAGGCAAGGTTGTGGCTGACCAGCTTGTCATGGCAGGGGCCAGTGGGCAGGATGGTGCTGCACAGCGCCGTGAGCCACTGCAGGGAGAATGGGATCCTGCACAGCATTGGCCTAGGATTGTATCTGCAGGAGATGACTTTAGCCGCCATCATAGGATCATAGAAACAGCTAGGCTGGAAGAGACCTTTAAGATCATCAACTCATTAACCAAGCAAGTCCACCACTAAACCGTGTCATTAAGGGCCTTATCTACTCAGCTTGTGAACCCTTCCAGGGTGGTGATTCCACCACTTCCCTGGGCAGCTTGTTCCAATAATTCCAATGCTTCACCCTTTTGGTGAAGAACTTTTTTCTAACACCCAGTCTAAGCCTCCCCTGGTGCAGCTTAACAACATTTCCTCTTGTGCTGTCTTGGAAGAAGAGACCAGCAGCCTTCTCACTCCATCTTCCTTTCAGGTAGTTGTAGGGAGTGATAAGGTCCCCCCAAGCCTTCTTTTCTCCAGACTAAACAACCTTGGTTCCCTCAGCCGTTCCTCATACAACTGATTCTCCAGACACTTCACCAGCTTTACTGCTCCAGCACCTCAATGTCTTTCCTGCAGTGAAGGGCCCAGAACTGAACACAGGATTCATGGTGCTGCCTCACCAGCGCCCAGTTCAGGGGAATGGATGATCACTGCCCTGGCCCTGCTGACCACACTATTTCTGATACAGGCCAGTCTGCTGTTGGCCTTCTTGGCTGCCTGGGCATACTGCTGGGTCATGATCATTTCGTTGAATCCATCACTCCCAGTCACCATGCCCTTAAATCACTGCCTCTCCTGCAGAGCCATGCCAACCTTGGGAAGCAATCTGGTGCAGCCTCCATGCTGCAACAGCAAGGCTGTTCCTGGAACCAGAGGAGGAGGTTTGTTATCCCCAGTCCTTCCCTAGGGACTCAGCCATTTAAAATTATCTTAAGCACATGAAATTGAGACCTCTGCAGTGTGGGGGAACTCACAGCAGAGGATAACCAGTGGAACACTGAGGGCAGGATGTTTCTAGCATGGCATGCTAAAATTGCCCAACACCTTATGTGAGCCAGTACCAGCGGAAATTCATTCACTGCCTCCAGAATGCTGTCTGGGACCAGAAAGGGGCTGCAGGACACCTCCACAATGGCAGGGCTAGTGCCAGCCAGAGTAGATGTACTCTCACCCCTGAGGAGGACTTAAACACCACTTTTTATCAGAGGATGATGCACTTTCAGCAGTCAGTGTCAATCGCAAAATGTAATACAGGATTATTTGGAAAAGTTATGTGAGAAGCACTGCCTGCTTAGTGTGCTAAATCTAGGAAGTAAGCATCTGTCATTTATTTAAGATTCTGGCCTCTATTTAATTAAGTTTTCAATTAGTTTGCTTTATGAGTACTTATAAATAGATTTTCCCTGAAAAATGTAATGACTTCAAGTTAGTAATAGGTTATTCACTGACAAAAGATGCAATGGTGACTTAATAGAATTAATTGGTAATAAAAATCTTTAATAAAAGTCAGATATGAGATGTGATTTATAGATATTACCATTGATGCCAAGAGGACATTCTTACCATCTTTTCCGGAAACCTTCAGACTGGTAGCATGCTGTCCAAATGCACACTTTCCTGTGACTTCAAAAGGGAATTGAGGGTATTTCCAGCATCTCTTTTTTATTCTTCCAGATAAAAATCATGTTTTTTAAAGAAATCTATATAATGATTTCCTCTATGAAACATTTTTCAGCAGGAAGAAAGTAATGTGCAGATATATTACCAAAAAAACCCCCCAAACTTTATGAAATTAAAATCTGAGTATAGTTGGCAGAAATTGTATATACCCATCTTCAGGCAAAACTGCAGTTAAGTTAAAGGTTTTGGGGTAAGAAATATTTTTGTCATCAAAATTGTTTAAAACACTTCTTGAAAAAAAAAACCCAACCCAACAAAAATACCCCAAACAAAACCCAAACAGCATCAACATGAATTTTTCACAGCTAAAATTTATTTTCTCTATTTAGATTCTTGGGAGAGCCCACCTAGTACTTAAACTCCCTCCTAAGGTAAAGTCAAGAACTCAAATGGCACACAGCATTTGATAAAAGTTTACTGAATCTCCTACATTGCAAGAGCGTTATGTGACTGTGAATTAACTGAACTCTCACTGAAGTTAAAAGCAAAGTTTATCAGAAAGATGTTTCTAGGATACAGAAAACACTGGATTAGGCTGAATTGTAGTAGATACCTGAGGACAGAGTGCATTTTACACACCAGATTTTGCTTTCAACGCTAGCTGAGCAGGGGGTATTGATAGGTTTGTATTGACTTTCAAATTATGTACTTGTCTTATTCGAACTTATTTCTATGCTGAATTCCTGGCATGGCCATGCTTAGACCCATCTGTTAGAGTGATGTTGTGCTTCTTCAAATCACAAACTGATGCATCAGCTCAGATGAGTAAAGTGCCAGGCCCACTTCAATGCTTGTTCTGGGGTAGAATGTGCAAAATATGCACTCATGATCTTGCTGGGAATAGCTACCTGCAAGTTTTGTTCACGTGCTTCCTAAGAAGGGCCACAGCAGGAACATTTGGCCTCTTACCATTAACAACATTTTTATCCTTAGCTACCTCTGCTGCACATTCCTGTTTTCACAGGAAAGGAAAAACAGTGCTCTGAATGCACATGGTTATTTGGGAGCTCTACATAGCCACTCTCTTACAGCTGAAAATAACTGAGTTTTACACACAATTTTCAGTGCAGTCTTTCTTTGTCAATCTGCAGGATCACTTAGAATAGCAATGTTTTGACATCTTTTGTCAAAATCTCAAAATGTCAAAACATGACTATCTTATGCTCATGATGAAACACGCCCAAATCAATGCCTTCCAGCCCCAGCTACAGCAGTAACTTTCCTCTTCTTTACTCCTTCTACCTCCCCCTCCTATAAAGAAGACAAATAGTACTATTTTTCCTCTCTTCCTCTCCCTCTGCCCAATATAAAAGACACATTTCACAGATGGGTCACATCTGCACCTGCTCAACAATTCACCAACACAGACATAGGACTTACAGAATTCTGCATAAATCAGTACAAAACCAATCAAATGAACAAATAAACCTGATTATCCTGAAATGCTGCATGCAAAATGGAAAAATAAGGAGAGGGAAATATAATCCAAATGGCAAGGAGAAATGTCTGTCTGCTGACTAGCTCAGAGAGCAACTTATCAAACTCCAAATCTGTATAAGAAAACCCTCTCTGAAGCAGCTCCTAAGATGGGAATTTAAGAGAAAAGGCACCTCAGATAACCCATGTGAGGAAAACTACTTTCTGTCTGATTCTAAATAAGGAGGTTTGCATCAGGGGTTGGTAATAGACACCCAGGCTGACAGTTAGAAATGTGGGTGAAAAAACATATGACAGCAAGGATGGCACTGGACGGATCAGGAAAAGATGTTCATGTATTTTTGCCTAAGCTCAAAACGTGCTTAGGTGGTATGGTTCTTTTTTGGAAACTGTCCATTTAGCTTATTATGGGGATGATCTGTGACTTGCTGCAATGAGGGACAAAACAGTAGACTTCTAAAAGGAGCTGATTGCACCCTCTGCAAAGGGGCTGTGTTACAGGCTATGCCACACATCGTACAGGGAGGTCTTGATGTCCTCAGAGTTGGCAGGCGACATAGTAATATGGCTCAGAAATTAGAATAAGCAGAATCCAACTCCTAAGGCATCTACCATCCTACTTTTCTTAATTAAAGAGTGTAAAAAAGGACAGAAAATGTAATCAGGCTCTGAATACATTTGCCAGCACACTTTCCTGGGAGGACCAAGGGGAATTATTCTGATAACAGGGAAAATATAAAGGAGGCTTTTATGAGCTATTTATTGTATTGAAATATGCACAGAGAAAGACTAGTCCTGAAGAATAGAAAAGTATTTTTTTTTTTAAATTGATTTCAGCATATTTCGCCCTCCGACTAAGCTCACCAGACTTCCCAAAATACCCCTTCTGACCCCCATAATCAGCAGTGGCTTAAGACATACTGATTGAAAGACAGTGCAGTTCAACATTTTCATTAGGAGGGATTTGTCTAGCATGAGAAGAGAAGAGCGATGTGGAATTTCACTTGACTTCATTTACCTCTGAGATAGATGATCTGTGCCATGTAATGTAGTGCAGGCACTGACATTTATTCCCTGTCCATGCCTATTTCCATTGTTGGAGCAGCGATGGCACAAATAATGATGACTGTCATGTCGGTGGAAGAAGAGACAAAGTCGACAAAGTCTGGAGGACTGATCATAATTCTGCCTGTTTTAATGGCTGGTTGTACAGTGTGTGAATACTGTTAATTTTTTTGTAGAAGTCGTGCAGTGTTGTACATGCTTGCCAATAGCTGTCACATTTGCTTTTAAACACTTGCTATTTCTAGGCCCAGTGATTAGTTAAGGTTTATTTACTCAAGACAAAGGTAATGATAAGTGTCGAAGCTTTAACTATCTAAGGTTTTAGCCTGGGGTGTGTCTATCATATTCTGAACTCTTTAGTTGAAATGCACCACTTTTGATGCTCAGGCTGGTTGAGCTGCCTGGGCAGAGGGGCAAAGGCACACAGCAAGAGGCTAGTAACACCAGCATGGAGAATGGAGCCAGTGCTCCATCTGATCTCATCACCACCTCCATCACCACACCCAGCCATTGTCACATCAGCAAGTTCAACCTGTATGCAGAGCTTGTGGTCAAAGTGACAACAGCCTCTGAGCTTGATGATTAGGAAATTTCTATATAGGAGGTGACCTGTGAATGACAAGGCAGAAAAGTGCCTAGGCTTCCCTACATTCTATCAATAAAGCACACTGCTTGAGGAAGACTTTCAAACACATGCTTGATTTTCATCCTGAGCAGAACAATAATTCTTTGCAGCATGTTCTCTCTCTGAAGTAAAATGCATTTATATTTACTGAGCACTAAGAAGCGTTCAACTAGCTTAAATGATGTGAAAGAAAAAGATGCATTTATGCCTTAGGGTTTAATTTCTCTTAATGTAAGGCTTATATTAAAAACACCCTCCGCACTTAAAAGTGTAACAGTTGTCTGCATTTTTGACAAGGAATTCACACCTGGGGGTCAGTGGTGAGCTGGGGAGCAGCAGAGCAGATATGCAGCAAACTGTGCCTCTCTTTCCTGATGATTAGTAGGTGCACAGAGAGCAAGGAAGGAAGTTATTTTACTTTTCTACAGTTTTATCTCCTTGTAATTTCCCAAAGCTCATAAAATATTGATGAAGAGATCAGCGATCCAGTTACAATGATCTTACTTTTCTTCCTGGTCAGGGAGCTTCTGGCCTTTTGTATTTTAAAAAATAGTAGAGGAAGAATATAAAAAAGGTGCCGTTAAAAATTAAAAGACCTGAAATAAAATAGAGCTTGGCATTTAATTCGTGGGGTTTATTATACTTAGGGTGATCTCAAACATATACCTTGCTTTTCTTCTTTGACTCTCACTAGTATAATACTGTATAATGGGCAGAAATAGAAAAAAGATGATTACTGCAAGTCTTAAGGTTCCTCAAATTTGCAATGACTTTTGGAAAAGTCAGTAGACCAATTACAGTCAAACACCAAGAGGTGAGTTACATTACCCCAGTGTTGTTACTATATCTGTGTGGAAAGCTGTGCAGCAGATGGTAACACCAACCACTCTTTGTTTTGTTTACTTTATTTACATACAAATGAATGGATTCTTTTTTTCCATAATTCTTTTTTTTCATCATCAGCTCTGCCCAGACTTGGAAAGTGGAGACATGCAAATAACATTACAGATAATATTTGTAACCATAAATGAAGCCTACTGTGAACAACACCTTCTCGTCTCAGGTGGGACATGGAAAAGTTAGACATCTCCTGTTGCGTCTATAACAGCTGGACAAGAAAAGATAATAGTGTAACAACCCTTGTTTCCTCTTTAGAGGGCCTGAGCCTGTTGCCTGAATGTGAAAATGTTACTCCAGCTCCACAGATTTGTGGCATTGTATTTTTGGACTGACGCATAAGCTACATTATTATTTAGTAGTTGCTCTCCAAGGAAGCAAGGTTTATTACTAAGGTGTTATCAAAACCTGAACTAATAATGCACTCAATGTGTAGAAGTGCCTTGTTCTATTGCATGGTATTTGGTAGCCATGAAAGGCCCCAGAAAGAAAGACAAGCCACAGTGGAAGAGTTGAGCTATGTCCAGAAAGTCTCATTCCCTCTGTTTGGTCATCTCTGTTATGGATTTGTCTGATGACTAAAGGGTTATTAACATCTCCTTTCTCAAGGATTGTTCCAAATTGGAGCTATTTAGTATCATCAGATATGACTCTGGTTGTACAACCTCTGCATTTGTATTGTGGCTGCATCTTTTGTCTCTCTGCACCTTTCTAAATGTTTTACACTTTCCCCTCTATCTGTAATCTATTCTGATTGGGAATTTTCAGGGCAGCAGCCCTCATTTGAATGCACACAAACGAAATCCACATAAAGCTTCTTTTTATAGCAGCAACAGAACATGGATACAGAAACATGCTCCAGCAACAGATTACTGTTATTTCATTTCTCACATTCCCATTGAGCACTCTAACACCAGCCTGAAACAACAATTTGGTTTAACACCACCCTTATTACTATTTTCACTTTTTCACCTCTAATATTTGGTAGTAAAAATTATCTCACTATAGCTGATCATGGCTTTTTGAGATCTTTCACATCTTGTTATTTTATCTGTTAATTATAGATATATATTGAAATTATAGGTTTCCATGTCAACAAAATCCCTCTCTTTCCATCCAGCAAGTGAGCTCTTCTTGAAATCTAGCCAGCTGGCTTTGTGTTTTTTACCTTGGCCTGAGTTTGTGATGAAAGTAGAAGGCTCTTATTACTTAACTGTTTGCATGGAGGATGATTGCATTGTTAAGAATGACGTATATAACCTTATATTAAACATTCATAATAAGCAGAGGACATAGTTAACGTCTTTCAGCCTTAGCTATTCTTGGCTTCAAGCGTGTATTTGAAGTTTGTGTACCACTGTAGTATCCAGAAAAGAAGAGCAATCTCACACCCAAGAGTGTGGGGAGCTGTAACTGTGCTTAGATTCTTTATAAAGAGTGAGATCCATATAAAGGGAAGTTTCAACAAATCTGTCCTCCCTGTTTTATGCAATTCTAAAATTTTGAACCATCTGTCCCATAGGAAATGTTCTCCATTCCAGAAATGAGCCTTTAAAAATAAAAAAAAAAAAAAAAAGTGATGGGATGAAAAAAATACACTCAGAAACATTTCTTAGACCCTTTCCGGAGGTCATTAGCTCTTGAAAGAAGCCTAATTCCAGGAAAATATTTATTTCAGTCATAACCAAATGGTGTGGTAGAAACATGGCTGTCAGTTGGAGAACAAGGCTAAGGCAGGTCAGAGGAGCCAGCACCAATGCAGTTCAGTGCTGCAGCAGAGAACACTGGAGAGCCTCTTTGGCACTAGAAGTCCTCATCAGCTTCCAGCTGACAGGGAAGCAGGAGGAGCATCTGGACACCACAACCTAGTGGGAAGAGCAGTGGAAAGTGTGGTTCACCATCTAACAAGGAGAAAGACAACATTTAAGCCAAGAACAGGTTGGGGTTTTAATCATTCTTCAGTCATTTGATTTGATTCATTTGATGATATTTGTAAAATACAACCTCTGTGTCTTAGTTCCTGATGTAGGTTTTGCCAAGCATCCAGGTGAAGGAGGATGAAAGTGTGGGGCTTTCTAACTCATACCTCCTTTGCTGGAGCATAGTAGAGGACAAATGTTTTCATTCCTGCCTAAAGGAATAGAGGGAGTTAATAGATTTGTACTCACAAACGCAGATAAAGCCTATGAATAAACTCTCTGTGCCATTGCATTTGTATGAAGAGCTAATGCAGTTGAAAGCAGAATACATCTCAAATTAGAAGCTCAGGGCTTACAAGGATATTCATAAATGTAAGTAGCTGTAGAAAAAATGAAATCTTTCAGAAACACAACCAAGGAAATGAAAAGATTCAAGTAATTCAATCAAACATCAAAGATCTAAACTTCTTAGGAGCTCTTGCTAATGAAAGAAACAATTGACTTCACAGAGCAACAATGTTAATGAACTGTGCTTTGTGGATGATAATGGAGTATTTTTTATGAATGCCTAATAAAGACAAAACTGGTGAAACAATGAATAATAGTGAAAACTCAAATTCTGATCAAAGTTAAAGGAAGTGTGAACAAGTACGTTTATGCTGTACTGAGAGCAATAATTACTTATGTTCTTTTCGTGTTTCGAGAGCAATAAATATAAAGTATTAAAGCACAAACTTGAAGCAGAGTCCAGGATTAAATATAGGTGGTAGTAGGCAGAAGAAAGGCTTGGTATCCATAGAGAGCAACATGTCCGTAGAGAGTTAAATATGGGGTCTGATATGAATGAGCACTACATATGGTTGCAATGCTGGGCCACATGGGAAGCCAGCAGGCAAACACTCTGTGCTGGTGGCTGGCAATGGGCAGGGACTGCCCCGAGTCTGGCAAGCACATAGAGGCTGTGGACAAAAGTAGGAAATGGTTTGCAGACTGATACAACATGGTGTTTGCAGTCAGGAGGTCTACAAGATTGAAAAAACATGTTCTGAACACTGAGAAGATCATATAGGCCCCTACTTGCAGAGTATAGGTCTAATGATCAAAAGCTATAGATTTAGGAAATATAAAAACTGCATATATGATATTTCACAAATTAAACTCAAGATTAATATATTTTGCAGTGCAATTAAAGGTGGTTTTTACAGCACTCCTAAGCATGGGAACAGCTACCTGATATTTCTTTCCTGGATTGATGTTCAGCTGTATACTTAATCTCCTTGCATTGTAAAGGTTTCCCACTTTCTAAGTTCTAGTAAAGATGTTGGTCTTTACACCAACGTTGATCCCAAGCACTCCTCAGAAATAAAATAGAGCAAATAAAACCAAAAATGCCACCTCTGAAGAGTTTTGCAGTTACCCAGGTATGCCACGAGGTGTCAGAATCTGCAAGTGCTAGTTTCAGAACAACTGCCAGAACTTGAAATAACACATCCCTTTCCTCTTGCCTCTGGTATCCGTTGCTTGTTTTCTTATTACTAATCTTTTCCGTACACCTACAGTTCTCTAGACACAGCTGTAGCATAAATATTCAGCCACTTAATGTTCTACCATAAATACAGAAATCCCTTACATGGGAATAACCCTATAGGTATTATTATGGCTATCAAAAGTAGAAATACAAAATTGTTTACCAGTTAAATGTAGAAAATGCATCATAATAATGTGGGACTTAAAATGTTTTTACTGGGAAGCCACCAAGCTTTTTGGTCCTGATGCTGAACCATAATTCTTGTTTTTCTCCAAAAAAATCTCAGATAGTTTCTCTTTTTCCTTTTCCTGTTACTGTCATGGGTTCAGCAGTAGCAGTCATTTTTCTCTTTCTTAGTAGTTGGTGCAGCACTGTGGTTTTGACTTGTGGCC
>JANRGW010046374.1:8165-32107 GCA_024733675.1 Psilopsiagon aymara | reverse complement strand
TACGTGGTGAGCTGTTGTATTCTCTTCCCTTGTATTTCTCTTGTCATTATTATTACTGGTGGTAGCAGTAGTGGTTTTTGTTATACCTTAGTTACTAAACTGTTCTTATCTTAACCTGTGGGAATTGAATTCTTTCAATTCTCCTTCCCATCCCTCCAGGAGCAGAGGGAAGAAAAAGGGGAAGTTAGTGAACAAACTGTGTGGCTGATTTATGGCTTAAACCACGACAGTGGTCTTTCACTTACTTTCAGGGGCAGAATATGAAACCATTTGTTTACATGGAAAGAGTTAAATTTAATATGTGGGTGGCTTTTCAGCTAGTGATCATCGAGTGCCGCCTGCTGCAGAAATGACAGGCTGTGGACAAAGCAGTCCTACTTCAGGGTGAAAAAAGACTGCTCTTTGGAAAGCAAGGGTAAAAATCTCCTTCAGACAGATCTGGGACCTCCTGATTTGTAGGCAAAGCCACCTAACTACAGCACCTCAAAACAAAAGAGAAAAAGTTCAGCATTTTTTTCTTGACTTATTCTGCATTTTAGCTACTTTTTAATTATTTTTTCCTTCCCTTTCAGTTCTCTCAAACAATGGATTGCTTTTCTTTTCCTTCTTCTCTAATAAAAACCCGATTTATTTTTCTGCCTTTGCTAATAACAGTTGTCGGCATTTAGATGATTTCTGGCTCCTGCTCATTTTTCATTGTCTATAATTTTTCATAGTAGATAGAATATTCTCAAGATTAAGGAAGCATTTGGTTATAATATTCCTCTTCTGGCCAATAGATGGGACTCTTACCTCTGATACGTCTTCTCCCTCTGATCTTATTGCATTGATAAACAGTGCAAAAACCATTCTTGAAATCTGAAGCCTGAGGGATGCAAACTACGCCATGTCTCTGAACATAAACAAGGGATCTCTGCAGCTATTGTGAACCCTTGGAAGGCAGAGAGGCAGGATGCTGGAGGCAGCAGAACCTCTCGTTAGAGCAGGCTCATCTTCTAGACAAACTGTTTCATAAACAAACTAAAAACGCATTCTGGGTTTCCCCCAGGAAGGACGCTGTGGGAGTAAGTCAATGTAATAAATAGAAACAAGCCAGCAAACAGGTCAAGCTCATTAGGGGGGTTAAACATGACTTTGTTCTGTCGCCTTTTAGTCTTAGACACAAGATAGCTGCACAAATTGCTGAACCTCATCAGGAGCTGCACTGCACTGGACTGGACTGAAACACTGGGTTTTTCTGGAAAGTATTCTTTGGGGTGGGAGATAGTTCCAAGATTAAATGCTTCATGGAAGTACCTGTTTGCCAAAACTGCTGGTGAAACATGGGTGGGGCATTGGTGGATTTCAGCCTAACTGGAAACACACCTTCTCCCAGGTTAGTAAGGAGGACTCCTGCTGAGAAATTGTTGGCGTAAATCCTGGTATATTATCAGTGGCTCTTGCAGTCAGTGCCCTGAACTCAAAGTAGGGAGGCTGGGACCTCTCTGCTGGCTGTTCTAGCTTGGGGGAAGCCCTTTTGATGACATTCAGGGAACTGGATGCCTGGGGACGTGTTTGTCAGAGTCCCTTCTGGTTTAATTTCCATTGCTTTTCCTTTTTTCCAGTGAAATGCCTTGAGTACTATAAGTTGTGTGTTCAGATTTCGAAATGGAAAAGGGAAGGTGAAGTCCTGCAGGAGAACTGCAGTGTGCCACAGTGAAAAGCATTTTATTTTCTGACTCTAGATGCAGTTTTTCTGAAAGGGTGCTTTTCTCTCTGTTGCTTTTGTGGCAGTGCTATACCTACATTTCCTTTAGAAGTGTTCACCTGTGATTGTTTCCCCTGTGTATTGTGCCTTGTTGGGGGATGCCCCATGTTCCCTGCTCGGCAATGGCCTGGTTAGCACCACGCCAGGATATGGATGTGAGCACATGCTTTGTGTGTGTGCAACAAATACACATCATTGCCTCAAAGACACTTGCCCAAAATTGATCACATTAAAGAGGATTATGCCATCAGCCCGTAGGGTGATGGTGTTGAAGTGGGAGATGACCATCAGTGAGATCAAGCAGTAACTAGGGATTTATGCATGACTTTTGACACAAGGAAAATTTCTTCTTTCTCCTGGAGAAGAGATACGAAAGCCACATGAAAATTTGTGACAGAAGAAGCAAGGAGAGTGTTGATGGTTCACCCAGCAGAGCAAGGGGTGCAGATATGCCCTCAGCTGAGTATGTTACCATCACATGGACATCCCACCCAGCCAGTCAGAGGGCAGAATGACCTTTGGCAGAGAAGTATTGAAAAGCGGAGTGCTGAGCTGCCTCACATAGCACAGCTTTGGCATGTGCACATATCCCACCTATATTTCTAGCAAAATAAGCAATGATGTCATTGTGGCCTCCTAAATAGACTAGATTGATATCGCAATTCATTAGAATTTTGTCCATTATTCTTAATGTAAAAGCAGTCTTATTTTTAATTACAGATCATTCAAGTCCCAAATGGTAAGGAGGAGAATATGAAGATACATGGTGGCTGCAACACATGACAATCCCTTACTGAGCCATTGTCACCTGTGACTGACTACTGTAGCCGCCACCCCCCTCCCATACTTTATCTGCTTTTGCAATAATCAGTGTGTCACCTTATCCCATCTTCATGCAATAAATGAATTATTGTAGCTTAAAGCCACAGGCAAACCCAGTAGTTAGTAAAATTAATCATTAACATTTTGGGGTTTTAAAATCTCTACAGATTTTCTTTACTTTAAAGCAGGCAGACTCCACCATATGCAAGCTAACTCCCAGGTGAGCTGGGCATTAGACAAAGGGGTTTTCGCAGGCCGCGCAGCATCTCTCAAAGCACACTGGAAAGGGGTGGAGGCTTTGATCATGTACTGATTAAAAAAGCAAAATAGGGGAAGAGAAGAGGGAATTTCTTGATCATGTTGCAGTTTTGCATACAAAATGTGTCATTCTCTTTAACAAGGGCTTTCAGTTATCCCCAGGGTGTGGGCAGATTGGCCAGGCTGCTGCCTCAGATTCGATCCATGTCAGATGATCAGAACTTGTACTTGCTCTCACTCCCTGCTCTCAGCTGCTTTGCAATGCTCTCTAACTGTTGTTTGAACAAAGGTTTTGCTCAAACAAAGGTTTTGCTCATAACTTGCTTTAGCAAGCCAGTGCGGAAGTGTGTGTTTTTCACAGGGCAGCTCAACATCCAGCGTGTAAGTACTATGTAGCACACTTAGGCAACCTGTGTGTCTGTCATTCCTCTGAGAAAGCGGAGTTCTAGCCTACACAAACACTTGCTATTGCTACATTTGATCTGAAAGTATTGCATTTGTTTTCTGAACCAAGACTGAAAGGTTATAGAACACTGAATTTCCTAAATTTCTATGCAGTTGTTGAGTACTTTTCTTCTGTCCCAAACAATGGATTTGTTTCTCTGTGCCTACTTGCCTCCCCTGCACTCCCCAAAATGTGGAAATTGATGACCTGCACATTTAGAGAAATTAAAGGGAACACCTCCTTATGTTGCGCATGATTAACCTCTAACTTCTCCAGTGGAGGAGAGTATTACAAACACTACAGGTGTGCTTTGAAAAGGGCAGAACAATTTCAACGCCTGGTAGTTCTACAGACAAATTAGTAAATGAAGAGTAATCTGTCATTATATTTTTGAAGAGTAATCTGTCATTATATTTTTAAGTATTGCATGGATGTACTGGAAGTCAAAAAGCAATATAGCTCTCTTCAGGTAGAAAACTGCCTGACATATTAGTGATTATTCCATTATACTTTCTCTAAAGTATAATGGCCAGTGTTGATGGCCTGAAACTGAGTTTATTGAAAGAATAATCTGATATTTAAGGGCAAATACTGCTGCTTTTCATGGGAACTTTGAACCATAATGAGAGGCTTCTGACCTATGGTGTACCTGTGTACACCTTTTCTAGCCTCTACACTGGAGAGAATGATGAGTAAGAGCCTCATTAAGTTGCTTGGTAGCGGTGGCTATTTGAGCGAGTGGGTACTTCAGTGCTGTATCTGTGATGGGAGCTGGACTCTGGCATCCCAGGATTTAGGCAGGCTGCAAAGCTCATCATCCACTCCAGTTCTCCTAAATTCTATCACTGCTCAGCGCAGCCTGACAAATACGTCTGCAGGTGTGAATAAACCTGAAGATGGTCTTCACCAAGAGAAGGCCACCCATGCTCCATCATCATTAGCAATCTAGTGCAAAGGAGGAGTGGGTGGACTTCTGCCTGGTCTAGAGGTCACCTGTCATTACTGACCCTGCTTTACAGCAGGTAGATCCAGCACTGGGAGGCACCTGCAGAGCAGGATGCCACCTGAACACCTTGCTTGACATGCCTGAGTAGCAAAGGCATAATGAGGGGCACAGGGTGGGGTCAGTTGTGCCCTTCTCCATGGAGAAGTATGATAGGGAGAGCAACTTCCAAACCCACCCAGTCAGCTTCTCTGCACACAGAGGGTATAGCAGGCTGCTTAGCCTGCAGCTCACCATGCCTGGCATGCCCAGTATGTACCATACCTGCCTGGTTTTATGCACCCTAACGGGCCACTGGTATGAAGTTGAAACAAAGACACTAATAATTTTGCAGATAAACCAATAAGCAAGGATTTGCTCCATCTGCAATGCACAAATTTTGGGTTTTTTTTTTTTTTTTTTGCATTTGCTTGCTAAATAAGCCACCAGCATAAAATTATTATGGAAGAAGGTTTTGTTATCAGCTGCATGCAGCTGTAGCTTAAAGGAGAGAAAATTCACTGAAGCATTCAAAACTGGCAAAACAATGACTAGAGTGCAGGTACTCGTCCGTAGATAGTGTGCAACCTGATGTGGGTCTCTGCCTTTGCCGCATGAAAAATCCTTTCATTGCAAATGAAACTGAGAGCTGAAAATAGCTTTATTGAGCTGATATAAAGGACAGTCTATATCACAATAGCTACTAGGTAAATTACTTATGTCGATAAATGTGGAGTCTTGGAGATAGAAAGAAGTGATTGCTTCTTCAAGTGAGGGGACCAGAATAGCTTTTGTCAACATTTTTGCATTTTTAAGATGTAGAAAAAGATGTGTTCCTTTTTTCTCCTAAAAGATGAACTAACATACAGTTAGGTTAATTAGGAAATGCAAAATGCAGTAACATACTTGAATTTTTTTCACTTTTCTCATACATTCATAAGACTAACTCTTAAAGCAATCCCATATAGTTCTTGGTGCTATATGGTAAAGTCAATCTCTGCCTGACAGTGGTCTAAAGAGTCAACACAGACCAAAAGTAGGACATGATATCCTTAATTGTAGATGGGGACCAAGGCACGGAACAGCTAAATCATTTGTTTGGTCATGGATGATATGGATAAGTATTTCTTGATCCAGTTCAACTCTTATTCCAGTGCCCTCCTTACACATTATCTTTCTATACAAATTGCCATAAATGCTCTTTTTAGACTATAATTCAGTATAATGATTGAGATAAAATTATAAGGGTTTGGACAAGAAGTACTGTTATTATCAGCTCACTTTTCTTGTTGGCATTGTATAACGGGATATAGTCCTGGGCAGTCATACATTTTTCAGATACTATTAGAAATACTGTTTTTGTGATTAACACCATTCCCCCTTAAAGCAAGAAGCAGCATTTCAGCCACAACTATTATGCTCTGAGAAGTAGAAAATGGTAATGAATATGTATGTCTCGTCCTCCTGAGAAAATTCAGTAGTATATGAAACAGAGATTTGCAGTACCTACGAAAAGCAGTGCTCAATAGAAAAAGGAAAAGCTATTACTTTGCTGGATTTTCGGAAGTATCTTACTATGGCAAAATAAAATTAAAGTAGCTAAAGCTATTTAAATGTTCAAAACCAGTGCTGGCAGACTCTTTTGAGTCATATGAGAGAGCACAGTAACAGAGGAAGGAAATTTACTTTAAAATAAATTTAAGGCAAATTTACAATTTACTTGAGAAAATATTTTCTCTCTTTGCCATTTTTTTTCTCCAGTGTCTTCTTTGGTGCTTTCTGTGATGCTAAGTTAAATGCTGATGAGTGAATAGTTTGGGCAAATATATGCGATCGAGCTGAGGGACTTGAAATTTGTCACCACAGGAGACCTCTGACTCTTCTGGCTGGAAGCTCAGGAGTTCAGCAAGACCTGGGGTTTCATGAACTATAAAAACAGCCAGTGGAGGAGTAACACTCCTCATTCGGTGAAATTTCACTGGATGAATAAATTTTTAGTGATATTTAAATATTTTTTTTTTATTTTAATAAAAAGATCCAATTTTTTAAATAAAAGAAGGAAATTACAGATGTGTGAATGTGATAACTCTCAGTGAAGGTGTGGGAAACTTCATAGACTCAGAAGTGCTGGCGGTCAAACCAGGTAGTGAGTATTGAGCATTGCATTCAAGTGCTGTGTTTTAAAAGGGAGTAAGCGACTAACCCACACCTCATCTCTGTGCCACGTTGCCCTGGCTCACATGCAGAGGGAGGACCAGACAGACTGACCCTCCCTGGTTGAAGGGCCCTGCTCTACTGAGAAATAAGTCAGCCAAGCTGCAGGTTGAGAAGGGCCACAGCAGTGTTAGATCCCCTCTTCAGGGACCAAGAAATAAGCACTGTCTTGATATACCCTTGTGCTCTGAAGTCTTTTTTCTGCCCTGTTTTCACTGCCAATTTCCCTCTCTCTACACCTTTTTGGTTCTTGATTTTCTAGTGGTCCTAGCAGACAGGGCTGAGGAAGATGCTGGGCTTTGTTACAACACTGTCACTCAGCTCAGGGTCTCTGAGGTGAAAGTGAACTATTCCAGAGTGCTAGGAACCACCTATTAATATTTTCTCCTCAGAACATGCACATATGTACATCTCTAAGTCAGTAAATCTCCTGAACTAGAGCTGTTAGGGTAACTCACCTCCTTTAACACCAAAACCAGAACCACTTAACCTTGCAAAGAACTAGAGTAACCTCAAGGCATCTGGACTGAAGTTAAACATTAAACACTGATGAAAAAGAAATAGAAATAAAAGGAAGCAGGATGCAATTTGTTGTGGGGCTAGGGGGATTTTTAGCCCTACTTCCCATTTGCTAAATCAGAGAGCTACAGCCCTTGAGGTATTGATAATTTATTTTCTGAACCACTCTTTTATTATCCTGCATTCATATTGCTGTCAAAATGCAGGCAGTGATTTTTAATTCCCAATTAGACTGAGAGGCCAGCCAGCATTTGGGATCCTGCAGTTTTATTCTGTCAGAGGAAGAAACTGATTCTGGAGCCTAATTCTTCCTTAGTATGATGCTGCCTGTGCACACATAGTGCAAAGAAAGCCTTGCTTGCCTGAGCTCAGAGGAACCAGGTAAAAGTAAAAATTTTCTCCTGGGTTTAGGGGCTGGGTTTTTTTTGGCCTCTTTTCAGTCACCACTTTGCCAAAGTCTGATGTTTCTTAAGGAGCAGTTAACTGCTATAGCTGAGCCCACAGCATCCCTCTGTCCCTGATCCTGTGCTGCAGCTTCCCTTTTCATGATGCATCTGCCCTTCTTTCACTGTGCATCAGCCAGTTTGACTCCCCAGGAAGTAAATTATTTCAGATTAAAACAACAAACAAAACTTTACTTGGAGCAGTGCAGCTTATTCAGAGACCAAGCAAGTGTCAAGCAGCAGTCGCACCGGGCCAGGATGTGCAGGCAGAGCGGGCTGGGGCAGGGAAGGCAACATAGCAGGCAAAGATGGCCACTTCCATCGCCATGAGCCAAGGAGGTGGCAGAGGTTTATCCTCTTATTGAACAGGAAGGCATCGCTTTTTTGCCATCACTACCAACTGAGTAGCACAGTGTCATATTTCTATCAGAGATGCAAAGTCTTCTCCAGCAGGAGATCAATATTGATTATATTTTTACCTTAGGAAGAACATCAAGGAAGGCAACAGATGGCAAAAAGTCCATTTCTTAATGATAATTTAATCCTCAGGAAAAATTCAGTCTCATGTCACAGCCATATGGCATGAGCTGTGAGACGCAGAGTGAATGGTAAAGTGGCTGAAGTGTACGATAGGGGAGAAACTGTTGCCTGTGCATCCACACACCACCTGAATCTTAAATTGCTGGATGGGAGTCATTTTGCAGCAGGGGGCAGCTCCAGGGAGCTGATAGGTGCTCCTTTCGACCCCTCAGTCACACACACACTCTGAGGCATTTCCCCTTCCTTGAGGCTCAACCCCAGGTTTCCTGCAGCAGTCTCAGATGCTCAATTCCCGGAAAAAAAATGCTTTAATAATTGAGTGGCACAGCAATAGGGGCAGCTTGAGATGGGTGCCTCTGGAGAAGGATGCTGAACAAAAAAATCCCTGGGCAATTATACGCTTCTGATTTATGCACCCGCCTCTCACATTCTCTTCAGATGCCTTTTTAGTCCAATAGTGATTTTTGGTCTGCGGTCTTCTAACACCTAATTAGATTCTTTTTCTGATCCCATAGAGGCAGGCCATTAAATATTCTTACCCTGATGAACTGCAGCTTCTGCTGATGATTGTGTACTCCTTGTCTTCTGGTTTGTGCTTCCTGTGCACCTGCTCACAGACAGAGCATAGGAAAATGTCCCAGACCCAGGATAAACTTCACTTAGCAACAACTAAAACATCAGTGTGTTGTCAATGTTATTCCCATGCTAAAGACAAAACACAGCATTGCAACAGCTATTAGGAAAATTACTAATAATATTAACTCTATTCCAGCCTAAAGTGTACCCAAGTGAAAGTCCACACTCTATGGACCAAGGCTTCAGCAAATCTAGCTGCTCATTCTAAGCAAGTAAAGATAAGCAAACAGAAAAAGCACACATTATTATAACTTTAAGTGACACATTCTACTTAAAACTTGCCTATTTAAGCAAAAAAACAGAAATATAGTTCAATAACAAGCAACCTGATTGAAAAAAGTCTCATGCATTTTACTGTCCTTTTTGTAATCATTTTAGAAGAGATGAGGACTGGGAATGAATCAAATGCCTTTCTTTTTTTCGGACTTTCTTGCGATTTCACAGGTTAAAAAACCCAACCCCAACAAAAATCCTCAAACAGAAAAAATATGCCTGGAAAACTATGAACAGTAGAGCCAGTGGAACCAGAAATAGGTGAAAAAAAATCATTAAATCAGTTCTGACTTATTGAATGTCAAATTTTCTCTTCTGTTATAGACAGCTAAGCAAATGGTGGATTGGTGCGTGTAGACATGAGCTTGTTCTCATGCACAGGTCATTAAATAACTGAGTATTGTAGCTGTAACACAAGAAAGAAAAAAATCATGTGTTCTTTAAGGCTCTTCTCAAACATGTATATTAACAAATTAGGAAAGGAATACAAGTTTGGTGGTTCAATTCAGTGATCTCATTCTCACATCTTGAATTCATGTCATTATCTTATCACTATAGATTATTTCTCTGTTCCCCTTTGCACAAACATATGTACTAGAACTAACATCCTTTGCATTGTAATGATTAGCAAGCTGAAAGTCAACACTTCTATTGGATCTGACAAACATGAGAGAATCAATATTGTTCACAGTGTCAAGGTGCATTATGGGAGATCTGGAGTCAGAAGAGAGCCATAATCCTAAATATTTCTGCAAAGATGTTAAAATACTGCTTAATCAGGCCTATGAAGTGCACCTACACAATCAGAAGTAGTTTGCAAATTCCTATTGTTGAAATTTCATTAGCAAGTCAAAAAATAATTACTGTAATAGTAAAATCACCATTATCTACTGTTCCCGGAAGTCAATGAAGATATTTAGTTTGTAAGAGCTGTGCGGATTGCTATCTGAATCTTGCCACTCTGCTCATAGTGTAAAGTGGCTTCAGTTTTAATTTTGTAACCTCCATCTTGGGTAGAAAATTGGTCTGCAATATTCTTGTCAGCTCAGAAATGGCAATTTCATCTGGTCCAAACCAGCTAGTGTGCTGAAAATAGGTTGTTTACAAGACAAGATTTTTCAGACAGGCTTGAATATTAAAGGCTACTTGGGTTAATCTTTTCTTCTAATTGGACAACTTTGTTACTATGTCAACAATTGTATGTTTTGCTGAGAACTCATACAAACATTACCTCTAGTAAATTTGGAGCCCTCTCAAAGTCTCTTCAGCTAATAGGTGCTTGCAAACAAAAGCATCCTTAAGATACCCTTCCTTTTCAATTTCTTTGCAAAATTCCCATACACAATGAATACCCCTCAAGTCCTGGGCCTCAACTGAAAAACCCTCCTCTTAAATCTTCAATAATTCTAGAGATGCAGAGATTCTGAAGACACATGCAAAAAATACCTATTCTTTCAGGCCTTTTTCCATCTCTGCTTCTTATAATAATGAGTGGTTCAGGTGTCAGTCTCAGCTATTCAGCTTCATGCTTGGAACTGAGAAATACACACATACCCCAAAAAAGCCCAGAACACAAAATCAGAAACTTTGCATCTGTGTAAAGTATTCATAATGAGTTTTGTCTTTTATTTCCTTAAACATCCATGTGATTCCTTTGACAAATGACATTTCCAGGGACTGCAAAAAAAAAAAAATCTTGTGATTATGCATATAAATCTGTCTGTATAAAGGTTCTTATATAGAGAAGATGAACAGTCATTTCCAACGCATCCTATTCCACTATCTTGTGTTTGCTCAATTTCTGTCACCTTATCAGGAAATAAAAAGGTTGCCATGAGACTTTGATAAGTCACACACAAAAAGCAATGGTCAGCAGTCAAATTCAAGCAACTAGATCAAAAACAACTGAGACTGAAAAGTTTCATATCAAGGTCTTACTCTCTTGGCTCTTGCATATTTTGTTTCTCTTTCTTTTTATAAGAATAGTACTCATTGACTCCATAAGACAAGATAGGGACATGAAGCTAAGCACACTCATAGTGGTTTGAAGGGAAAGAATTCAGTTGAATGGATATTTAGCAGCAAAAGTACATGAAAAACTGCCCAAGATCACAGGACAAATCGCTGATAAAGATGAAAATACTACCCAGAACTACACTATTATTTCCAGGAAAATATGAAGTTGCAATGGCAGCAATGTCTTTACAACCACAAATGATGGATCCCTTTGATAACTTCTCACATAGCATGAGTGATTTCCCTTGTTACAGGGACGGTTGCAAAAGGAGACTGTTCTTTCACTTCATTCAGACCTCTCTTACATGTGATTTTTTAAATACTAAAATACACTTCAATTTAAAAAGAAATAGTTTAGTTCTTTTTTCTTAAAAAGAAAAAAAAAAAAAAAGAGAGATCTACCTCATGTTATTTGAGTAAATTTCTAATTTTCTACAGGATGTTTCCTCCCTGGAGGAAATCACAGTGCAGAACCCTTGTGTAAAACTGCTTTGTTTTCCACAAGGGCTTGAGAAAATTATTGCTTCAATTCTCAGATAAAGCTGACCTGTCACACAGAAAAATATCTACAGTAGCTTAAAATCATGTATTATTCCTTACTCTCCTTTGAAGATTGTGTCATTCACATTTTAATTTGAGGGATATTTTATTTATCTGAAGTTTATGGGTTCACAAACAACGAGTATGAAAATGGTGCACTTTTAGCCTGAAAGGACTTTATTCTATTTTAGAAAAATAAAACACTAAAACTGTCACCACTGACTCCACTTAAAGGTCTCCTGGTCTTTATGAGACCAGGATCAATGTATTTTATCTACACGTGGTGACAGCTGAATATCGTTAGGTTTGGATATAGAAATGATAGCTTCCACTAAAGCAAGAAGCAGCCATTTCTCTTTTCAAGGGGTAATGATATGTGGTAGATCTGCACAAAAAAATATCCTCCAGTTAAAAATTTAGAGATTCCTCTTGTTATTTCCATTTTACCACATACTCAGACCGCTCACAAACCCCAAAGGCAGCAGATCAGGGACTAAAATCTTTTGATTTTAGGGAAACAGCAGGATGCAGTGTTAAAATTGGACAGCTAAGAAGAGGCAGTAAGAAGAAAACTGGCTAAGGCTGTTAATATGAACTGCTGCAGCCCACCTGAAGACGGCGCACGTGGGAAAACCTAAGTCTCTGTGAGGAGACTGAATCCAGCTTTCCAACACGGCCTGTGCCCGATCTCTTTATGTTTTCACATTTTTTTGATTTAAAAGAAATTGCCATTTTTGACTAATAAAAGTCTCACTGAAGTGTTTCCAAGCACCTTTAATATATAGCAAGAAAGTTGTAACAGCCACTGATGACATTTTCTCAGGTCTCTTATTTTTCTGGCAGGCTGTGCTTCTGTAGAAATGGCATTTTAGACGGCATCTCTTCAGCTGTGATTCATTCTGCACAGTAGTATCTTCATTGGCTTGAGGCCTATAAAACTTTTCTGTTTTCCTTTCCTGTAATTGTACAGCTCTTGAATTTGATGTCAGGGCTTTCTGCCATTTCTGAACATGTTCTTTTCTGTAATACCCTGAGACTCAGTTTTGTTGTTTAGGGTTTTTTTTCCATGATGTGGTAACTGCTGTCTGTTGAATAACTTCACCTCTTTCCTCTCCTGCATTTTGGACTTGAGTCCAAAGCCTTGAAGGATGTCTGCCATGGACCCTTCACTTTGCCTTGACCCCAGTTTTTGTCTTTTTTTGATTTGCTTTGAGTGAATCACAGTTACCTTCACTGCCTGGGTAAGAGATGTTGAGGCAGAAAGACAAGAGAAATCTGCAAGTGATATTCTGCAGACTTCTCTGGAGTTACTTTCAATTTATCCTAATACATGCTGTTTGTTTCCAAACAAAGCATTATCCTAATCCACTTATTGTTGCATGATAAGCAGCATGAAATAGACTTTGCTGAGGATATTCACCAGCAGTTGAAATTCCTCTGAAACAATGTGATCATTTCTCACTGAAATTAACCTTCTCAGATAATTTATTCTGTAAAGTTAATGATATGTGTACTCTAACTGGCTTGCTAAATAAGTTGAGTCCCCTATGATTAATGTGTTTATTCTCACCAGCAAAATGAAGCTGCAGTCTATGCAAGGATCTCAAATATGTCATGGGGCAATTTCTGTAGCATTCTGGATACACCTTTGGTGCATCCATGTCACTCATGTCCTGCTGAGAGACCTTCATCCTGGTTTATCCCTTTTCCCATGCAAGCAACAGAATTTACAGTTCCGAGTTAATGTATTGGGTTTGCATGCCAAGGTTTTAGTAGTAGGAGAGCTACAGGGGTGGCTTCTGTGCGAAGCTGCCAGAAGTTTCCCCTGTGTCTGATAGAACCAATGCCAACTCCTTGCTGAGGCTGAGCCCATCAGTGATGGTGGCAGTGCCTCTGGGATAACATAATTAAAAAGGGGAAAAGTTGCTGCACAGGAGCAATTGCAACCAGACAGGAGTGAGAATATGGGTGGAAAACAGCTCTGTAGAAACCAAGGTCAGTGAAGGAGGAAAGCAGGAGGAGATCCCCCTGCAGAGATCCCCCTGCAGCCTGTAGTGCAGATCATGGTGTGGCAGGCTGGCACTCTCTGACCAGCAATAAGTCATATGAAGTCTCCAAAGTCCAGTCTGTCTTGCTCACAACAGTGATTGGAGTGATCTCTCCCTATCCTTATCTCAGCCCATGAGCCTGTTGTTATATTTTCTCCCACTGCCAGTTGAGGAAGACAGTGATAGAGCAGGCTTTGGTGGGCATCTGGCAGCCAGCAAGGGTCACCCCACCACAGTTCATGGAATTCATGGGAGCACTGCTGTGCCAGGACCGGTGGTCTGTTCAGGCTGCTGCTGAGATTGGTCTCAGATAATTCGCAGTGGTTTTAGGGTAAGGACTCTTGGAAGATGACAGCTGCTGAAAGGGACCCACATACACAGTACTTGCTAGAGCATTCACAGTGCCAGCCTACCTATTCATCACAAATTCATCATATTCTGGAGCACCCCTGGCCCTAGCTGTAATGAAATATAGTGATATGACACCAGGGTGATATGACAATGAATAAACCCCAAGCCCTTTGCTACTTCATCTCCACAGACTCTGAGCAAAGCTAAAGGTTCACTGAAATTCAGATGTGTGAAGGTTTCCAGCTCTGTTCCAGCTCTGCACAGCTTTTCAAAAGGTCATAGCACAGCAACACTGTGCCTAGTTACACATCCACACGTACGTGCATCTTTAATTTAAGAACTTTAATCCTGGGGTTTTGAATCCTCTTGGTAATTCCCATAGGTTTTATTGTCTGTTTGACTGTTGTTCGAACAACAGATAAATAGGAATGGTCCCACTATTTGCTATAACTGCAAACATGATAAAAACCTGATGTAAAGCAAAATGGCTGTTTCTTTTGTCCAGAGACTCAGAAAACTGACTGGCACTTCCTGAGAGAGACAGAGCCTTTTCCAAACTGATGTCCTCACCTGCATCACCTTCAAAAGGGAGTGGGGAAGTCTGACAGATAGCTGCTGCACTTTAGTTTTTGAAAGATGAGAGATGTGATGTCTAAAACCACTCTATCTCTGTTCACACTCATTTCTGCCTCAGCCTTTTGCTTCAGAGCCCCCCAAATTTGGTGGGTCTTCCTCTATGAAGCTGCCTTGTGAAGCAAGATTCAAGCCTCTGGAACCTGCTGCCTTGATGCCCATACAAATTGCAGAGGATTGCAATGGGTTGTAGGTACTTAAAAATTCCGCACATCGTCCATGAACCTTAGCTATATGTATTTCACTATTTAATATAATCCATCTGTGATAAAATGATCTGACCATTAATGCTGCGTTGTCAAGGAGATTATTTGGCCTTTCTCAGAGGGAGTTCACTGTGTGGAAAGCAAAAAGCTAGGGATAACAATTCATTCTAAAAGAGCACCCACGCATAATGACTGATCCTGCACAAAAAGCAGAGTACATTAATTACTTGCTTCTGCCTTCATGAAAATCGGTTATCCTGGTCTGTTTGTTTTCCAGTGCTTAAACTGGATGGGGCCTGAACTCCCAGAGAAGACGTGTCTAAATGTTCTTGGCTCTTTATGGCTGTCAGAGAGCAGAACACAGGGAAGCAAATTGTAACTGCATATTACTGCAGCAGCAAGGGCAGAGGCGAATTCATGAGAATGATGTGCAGTCCAGCTAGAAAGAAAATATTTCTGATGCCTAATAATAACAGGACAGGAAATCTTTCTTGAACCTCTTCGCAGAATCAGGGTCTGATTTAACGTTTGCCGGAATCAATGGGTACAACTCTCTTTTCTTTGCATTTTGGGTCTAGTCTGTATATATAATATGCAGAATACATTTTTTCTTTTTCTATATAATCTTCCAGAAAGAAGATTACAATGAAAACAAAAAATAAAAAAGAGCCTGCCATGAAGGAATGTCTTTAATATCTTTAAACCACAAATATTAAAGCTGATATTAAGCACAGGGCTGTGCATGCTCTCAGCACGTGTCCATTTTGAGGTTTTATACCAAGTTTTGGAAAGGACTGTTGGAAAAAAATGGAAACATTGACTGGAGTCATTTTGGATGGTTGTAGCCCTTTTGGCGAGAAGTTGAAAGAAGGTGTGGTAATCCTGGCATCTTTCAGTTTTAATGGCTTCTAAATGTGCTGGTCCATTGTCTGAGTTCCTGCGCACTGAGGGGCTGGCCAAGTACAACCATGTGCCTCACTGTGGAGATCTGCTCACATGAAATAAGATGCATCAACAAGGCCCTACTGTGAAAAATTGTCATTTATCACCTGTTGCCAGGGCATTTTGTCCTTTTTTTCCTGTATTCTTAGTTAACAGTTGGACTTCATGATCTTAAAGGTCTTTTTCAACCTAAATGATTCTATGATTCTATGACATAGCCATTAAGCTGGCACTTCTCAACCTATTCATTATGATGACCCTTCATTCTGAGTAAAACCTCTTAAAACCCTTAACACACTCTGGAAGTTAAACCAAAAATGCAGCAGTGATAGAATTAGTAACCCATTATTTCATTTATTTCAGAGTTATTTCCAGACTGACAGACTGTGTGACTCTGAGGGGTGAGAACAGGGAAAGGAGAAGCAGTCGCCTTAGCCTTGCCTCAAGCTACCCTGAAAACCAGTGTCCTCCCCTGGTCTTGGCGGGAGTTTGCACCTTCCAGCAGAGACAGAGTGTGCAGGAGTGCCCATGCCAGAGCTACTGTCCATGCAGGACATGTGGGACCCCTTCAAGTTTTGACCTGCTATGGCAAGAGGGCAGGAGGCTGTGAACCCCTCAGGTAAAGCTGGCTGGGTATATCTCATCACTGCTCTGAGTCAGACAGTGTTTTGGCATGGCTCTCTGCTGTTTGTTTCAGACGATGCATAAGGAAATGTGAAAACAGTTCTGGGATACAGGTTGCTCTTTCTGCAGATGTCTGCAAGTCCAAGCTCCTGGAGGAGGAGAACTGGATCCTGAGACCAAAATGTGCTTATGGCAAAGGACAGTCCATCAGCTGGACTTACTTTCAGTGCAAGGAAATGGATTCCCCAAAGCTGCACGACTTTTGTGTCTAAAAAGGATTTGCAACTTTGATCAGTTTTGATACATCATCCTGCCTCTCCTGCCAACTTGGCTACTTGGCCAAAGCTAATGGTATGCGAACTTCAGAACAAGTGATGCCATTATGGTCTGCTTTTGACTCTTTTATTGATGTTTTTACCAGGTTCTAACTGAAAGTGGTCTCCTGATGCCTGTCTACCTTGCTGAGTATATATATGATCTATTATCACAGCACTGTCACTGTTGCTTGATCCTTTTTAGTCCCAACAATGTATCGATGTTATAGACACATTGAATGTCTTTAAATTAATTAAAACATGAGGTGGCCTACAAATCCCCTATCTTTAAAGCATAGTTTTAAGAATACAGTCAGAGCACAACAAGAAGAGTCAACAGAAGGTTTAGCCTACAAGGGAGCTGGATGAGACAAGTGGGCTCCACACACTTAGCTCAATGACTAGAGAGATACCTTTTGACACGACAACTCTACAAGCATTCTCTCAGAAGAATAACTAATCTTCAGGCTAGTACACTGTGAAACAAGTGCTTCTTCATGAATAAGTACATAGAGTACAGTTTCCACCCCACACAAGCTGTCAAAGGACAAGCAAGAAATCATTAAATGGTACATGTATTGGTACCAAGGGATTTCTCAGGTCACCTCCATAGGCACCATGAAAGCTTATAAGAATTTCAAAAATTCAGAAGAAAACAACATAGTCCCCTGTAGAGAATGCTTCTATGAAAGCTGTCTTTAAAGACCAGAACCAACATAACACACTGTACATTTGCAAATACTAAAACCACTCTGTACCATACAGGAAAGTCCCTGTTTTATTTTCATGTGATTTCACATTTCATATATTGTTAAACTGAAATCCACCTTAATTTTCCAAAGTAACAACACATTAGGAAAATGATGATATATAACAAATTTTCAGAGATGCAAGGGTAGTCAGATACAATAAGACAAAACGAAGCTCTCTTTAGAGCTTGTAGGGTTTTTACTGCCTCCTTTATAACTCTTTCGGAAACGTGTATAGACAGGATAACCAGCAAAAAAAGGTATGTAAGCTTATGTGCAGAAATATCACAGCTAGGGGAGGGAAATATGGAATTCCCATGGAGGATGGATGCAATCTGAGCCCTGGTGCTCATAGCTATACAGAACATTGGTGTGGGGAGTAATAAACTGCAGCTGGTGGGGTGTGAGCAGCACAAGGACAAAGTATAACCATGACAGTTTATGATAGTGCATGCAGAAATACTTACTACCTTGAATGCCTGTATGAATACAGCATGAATAAACGCTCTCTACATTACTAATATGATAAATGGCAGAGTAATGTTTCTTGTAATCTTCCAGTAGTACTTGCTTTCTCAAAAGACAGTAAATAGTGATTCTTGGTGTGGTGGTTTCTCACGTTGTTTTATTGAAGTGGCAAAAGGACAGACTGAAACATAATGTAAAAGTTGTTCAGGGTTTTTTTCCTTCTTTCCTTCAAAGCAAAGTATACCACTGAGCAGCAGCATTTCTCTCTCTGCATCCAAGTTTCATGATGCTTTGAGTTGCCTGACTTGCTTGAAAGCATAACATTTTCTTCCAGGAAGTTTTCTTAGCCCTGTGGGTTGAACAGCCCTCCCAGAAGACCTGCTGCAGGTGCTGCTCCTCCCTGTGCTATGACTCTGGCAGCATAGTGTAAGCAAGCACCATAAATCATATAAGAATCAGCATTGAGTAAATAACCCTTGTACCCATCCTTTTGGTTGCAGAGAGGCTCAACCACCTTTTGGCTCTTCAGGCTGTTCTGCTGCCTTCAATACACAACCACTTTTGCTTATACACACATCCCCCACACAGAGAAATTAAAAGATCTGAAGCACCATAAAATTATAACAACCTCTAATATGCAGCTCATGGCCCTCAACACTACCTAGTTTCATTGGTAGGTATGGCCACATTAGAGAGGATGCTGAAACTGTTGAAATGGCCAAATAGCATCAGATTTTTTCAATAAGCTTCTTAGAAGGAATGTGTCCATTAAGATCTGGTTTTCATTTCACACAGAAAACACCTAACCAAGCTCTTTTGGGAGGTTTTGCAAAAGCAGTAATGGCTGGTTTGGTCTTGGTGCCTCCTGCTTACAGGGAGTGCCAAATTTGCTGCCAACAGACTTAATTCAATGAATTGAGACTGGCATAGAATTTGGTCCTGAAAACTCAGCCTTGGCTTGGTCATGTTTCATGCAGTTACACATTCCAGCATATGACCTCGTTAATCATACACACAGGCTATGCAAGCACAAAGCAGCATCAGAGAGACAGAGCCTGCTGCTCCCTGTTAACGGCTCTTTTGGTGCTTACAGAGAGCTGATTTTAGACTGTAGTGGTCACAAACATTTCTGGTGACAACTTATTGCTGACATATGACCACTGACTCTAGCAGTTCACCTTGAAAGTAAAACCAAAAGACAACAAATGAGGAGCAGCTCCACTATACTTTTAAATCTACATACATTATAAAATTACCAGAATGGTTACTAGGGACCGCAGTGCTGCCTATGGGTTTCTGTGGCTGAGCTCAGAATCATACAGCCCTACTTCACTTAATTTAAAATTCAAAATGCTTTAATGCCTTGTTCTTAACTTCCCTGTTGATAGGTTAAGAGGAAGCTACATCCGTGGCACCAACACCCCACTGTGCTACTGATCATTTTGAAAAACCATGATCAGCCCCGCAGGGGGTGAATCCAGGCTGCAGTCAACACAGCAGGTGATTTTTACATATGCTTTCAAGTGTGTTAAGCTTTGCAACTGAATGGGCAACAGCCCGTGTGCCTCTTACAGCTCTGACCTTGTCACATTGTCACATCGTGGAGGGAACTTGGCAGCCCTCTCTCCTCTCTGCTCTGACCTGCCCGGCTGAGAGCAGCCAGAGCAGAAAAAGCAGCAGAAGAGCATCTCCAGCTTGACGCACATACTGTGAACCTGTCTTTGATAATATAGCCTCTGATCTTCCCTGTTATGAAAAATGTCCACAAAATGTAACAGGCCTTTAAAGCTAAGGGCAAGGAGGGAAACTACACGGAAGGTTGTGGATTCTACTATGTGCAGCCATAGAGGCATTTATGGTGGAAGAAAGATGAGAGAAGAGAGCAGAGAGAAAAAGCTTTGTATGCTGTAAAACTGTCTTTCAAGTCATGCTACACATTATCAAAAGCATATTCTTGCAGTCTGGTAAAATAATGCACCAAGTCTTAATTATGAGTTCCATAATAATGCATATAAATGAATCTAATAAATCTGAAAAATGAGGTCTTGTGTGTCTCCTAATAAAGACATTTACTTTGGTTAAAGAATATTTATGCAGCTGTGGTGTTATACAGTAGCTTAAAGCTATTTTTTATACAGTGAAGTAAAGCTATTTTCAGATTTCAGCTACTTACCCGCTGCTCATTCACAGCGCAACTCCAGTGCAAGTGAATGAAGCTCGAAAGGAACAAATTTACCACTTTTTGCACCACTGCATACTAGAGCAATTAAAGAATAAAGGAAAACAGAATCAAATCTCCAGGTACTAAACAACATTTCCTCAGCTTTTTCTCACAGGATTACTGCTTGAGTAGATTTTATTCAATTCAGACCTATTTGCTCATCTCTAATTAACAACATAAGTGCTTTGTTCCTCTGATTGTCTGTTATCATTGTGGTTTTTTTTAATTAGCTGATTCATATGGCTGAGTCACTACAATGTTCTTAAGATTGCATGTCTCATTGTATTTATCAAATACACACTTAGAAAATCAAGTGAGTGGTTCTGTGAACAGCAGAATTAAAGTCGCTAGTTCTTTGCAGAACTACATCTTTTAGTTAAATCCTGTAGTCTCTAACCGGGCACAGATTCTGATTCAAGTTTCTCCCCTATGCTATGATCTGTATAAAGGCAGCCTCTTGCATGGGTTTTCTGATTATTCAAAACTTCCTCCATTCCAGACACATCCACTAACTGAAGCTTCTGTCCTGTATGTACCCACTTGCTTAAGTACTTGTCAGCCTTAATGTGTCAGAGTCTGCTAACCTTTCTGTCAAACGTATTTGAAGTTTGTTAAAGCTCCTAAGAATTGCTTAGGTTGAACAAGTATACAGATCAAGAGGCACAAGATTCTCTCCTTTCTCATACCAGAATGCAAATCAGTGAGACAGGTTCTGAACTGGACTCATTTGGCACAAATTCAAGAGAAGGAAAAGAAAGCATCATATTGTCATTGCTTGCTTCTTTTGCAATGGACTCATCCTAACTCTAACAACCACCACTCTCTTGCTCTGCTTTAATGCATTTCCAAATCTACTGTTCATTCTACTTATTAAATATAAATGAGTGACTGCGTGATTTACTGTTTGTATTAAAGAGCCAACGTGCTCATAGAGATTAACTGAAGTGAAATCACAATAGATGTTTTCAAAATTTTTATGGAGCTCAGAAGTTATGAAGAAATACAGTTATAGGAATATAGTTCTTTTTTTGAATTATTAGAAACACTTAAAAATTTTGAAATAAAAAATGCAGTTGCTAATTTTTCTTCCCAACAAAAGTATTTTACTAGGTCTGAAACAAATCTGAAAGTTGTTCCAGTCATCCATGGGGTACAAAACATTTTTAGAGATCCTTCCACTCAGCTATAGCAGTAGGCCTGTGCACTTTCAGCAATGCCCCATCATTACCCAGTGTCATGTGCAAGAAGTCATGATGTAAATCAGTTTTCCAATGCCTTTGCATAGCAGAGCATACAACACAAAGCCAAGGATGTAGAGCAGCACATTTTTTTCATGTTTGCACTGACAGCTTTCAGTCTGCTCCATGTTGCAGCTGGACAGCCAACCACCCACAACCAACAATCCCAGGTGACTGCCAGAAGTCTTTTCAGCAGGACTCTTTTGCCATGTTCTAGTAAAGATATCACTGGGAACACAACTCCCATCTTCTCTGTGATCTGGTCTACAGTGTTAACAGTGATCAGTAGCAAATAGCTGAGCATACCTGGGTAGTCAGACACCAGATGCTTACATGTTTTTGATATAAGACAGTTTTTTTTACTGCTATTTATGAAGAAGTTACCAAGCTTTACATCAGTTAGAGATTTGGCCCCATTAAGCTTCAAACCAATCTGCTGTTCTTCCTCCATCCTTGGGCAGCTGATGGAGTGTGCTTCATCAGGACCCAGCCTGATGCTGCCCAGCTGAGAGCTCCTGTCAGATGTTTTTTTTCTAGTGCCTTTTTCTAGGATTTTGTTGAGCTATTTATTCAGCAAGGAAAAAAGTGCTTAGCTGTCACTGCTCTGCAAGGCCAAATAAGTCAACCTCCTTCCCAGCTACTAGATTAGCACTTTGAGCCTGCTGAGCATCTCACTAGGGATGTGCAAATTGCCTGTTGGTAATGAAAGTACTTAGTTGAGATGAGTAATTTTTCACAGCAAGGAAGAATTTGCATTAAGTATTATCAACATACAGTATCTTAATAAGTGATCTAATATCCTCAGCATTTCTTCTGAGCATAACAAGCGGGTAGTGTGCTGAATTATGACGTCTTTCTACTATAGACAAAGTTAAAAGGATTTCTTGAAATTCTGTCTGATCATTCATTACTTTGTTCTTCTGAGTAAAAGGCAAGCAACCATACTCTTTATGACAAAGCTCTATGCATAGTCATGGTAGAATTAGCATTTATACTGCTGACTTGAGATTCTCTAGAGACACAAAGCAGATGATAGATAATTGGTTTTACATAGAAACTAGGCTTAGACCTTGAAATAAAACTATGGGATATGGAAGATCTAAAACTCATAACCACCAAAGGCAAGATTTCTGCTTTGATCTTTCAGGCAGGTTGGTTTGTTTAAAACATTTATTTTGTAGGTAGGTAATTTTAATGCCTATACTGTACATGTGTGCTCATAGAATCTAAAACTTATAGGATGAGGTTCCAGCATAACATTAAAATAGTTTTATTTTTATTTAGAATTTTTGAGTACAATATACATTTTGCCCATAATCACAAAAGGATTTCCATTGAGTTTTTCAAAATATGGGCAACAATTTTTTATCCAAATATGAAACAAAGCAGATTTTGTTATTTGTTGCTTATGCTCTGCTTATCAACACCTCTTTTGTAGTAGAAGCTTTAAACAAAACACATTATTTCTAATATGGGCAATGTGCATGCCGACAGAGGGAAATAACTTTGCCATAGATACTGCGTCCCTGCTCCCATTTGTTTCACTTCCTCAGTCTCTCATCATTTCCATGCACAACATTTCTAAAGAAAACAGAGGAAATAATAAAATAGACCAGTATGATCTCAGGCCCTTGTTCTCATGGGGGACTTCAACCACCCTGGTATCTGTTGGAGGGATGGTACAGCCCAGCACAAGCAACCCAGGAAGTCCCTCGATTGTGTGAAAGACAGTTTCCTTCTGCAAATAATAGAGGAGCCGACAAGGAGAGGTGGCATGCTTGACCTGTGTTCACCCTGTTGGTGTTCACCAACAGGGAAGGGCTGGTTGGAAATGTAACGCTCCAGGGCACCTTTGGTTGCAGCGATCATGAGATGGTCAAATTCAAGATCTTCAGGACAGTGAGAAGAGCGTGCAGCAAGCTCACTGCCCTGGACTTCAAGAGAGCAGTCTTCGGCCTTTTCAGGAACCTGCTCAGTAAGGTTCCATGGGATATTGCCCTAGAGCACAGGGGGCCCAAGACTCTTGGTTGATATTCAAGGATCACCTGCTGCATGCTCAGGAGCGATATATCCCAACTAGAAGGAAGTGCAGCAGGAGGGCCAGGAGACCTCCTTGGATGGATAAGGAGCTGCTGAGGAAAATTCGAATCAAAAAAGAGGGTTTATAAAAGGTTGAAGCAAGGAGAGGCGGCCTGGGAAGAATACAGGGATGTTGTCTGGGAAGCTAGGGACCAGGTTAGGAAAGTTAAGGCCCACTTAGAATTAAACTTGGCTAGGGATGTTAAAGATAACAGGAAGGGATTCGATAAGTACATTGCAAATAAAAGACAGGCTAGGGACAACATGACTCTCTCCAGAAGGTGTCGGGAGAAGTGGGTACCCTAGATTTGGAGAAAGCTGAGGTACTTAATGACTTCTTTGCCTCACTCTTTACTGGCAAATGCTGTGACTGCACCACCCAAGTCCTGGAAGGCAGACACAGGGACTATGGGAATGAAGACCCTGGGCCCACTGTAGGAGAGGATCTGGTTTGAGACCATCTTAAGAACCTGAACATATACCCGTCAATAGGACCGGATGAAATCCCTCCATGGGTCCTGAAGGAGCTGGTGAATGAAGTTGCTAAGCCACTGTCAATCATCTTTGAAAAATCATGGCAGTCAGGTGAAGTTCCCAACGACTGGAAAAAGGGAAATATAACCCCCATTTTCAA
>JANRGW010046373.1:0-38780 GCA_024733675.1 Psilopsiagon aymara | reverse complement strand
TATTATTACTAGTAGTAGCAGTAGTGGTTTGTGTTATACCTTAGTTATTAAAATGTTCTTATCTCAACCTGTGGGAGGTACATTCTTTCGATTCTCCTTCCCATCCCTCCAGGAGCAGAGGGAAGAAAAAGGGGGAAGTGAACAAACTGCGTGGCTGATTTATGGCTTAAACCATGACAACACAGTAGTTTTTTGTCTTAGCTGAATTTGGAGAACCTGACTCAAAATTACATGAGGAGGAAAAACCTGCGATTTGAAGGCGATTTGCCAATGAGCAATTACGTGCCAAAGACAGGTAGGAAGCTAGTAAGCACTGAAGAGTCGCAAAAGAAAGTGCTGCCAAATGCTGTGTACTACATAAAGCCATCTTAAACTCTGATTAAAGCCAAAGGATATATTCTCCTTATTAAAGGAAAACAGATTAAAATGAAAGGAACAAGCAAGTTTCATAATGGTACCATTAAGATCTATTTGTGAGACACTTAAAAAGGACATGATATAAAGAAATGTAGGGTTGTAACTAAAATATTAATGGATGGGTAGAGCCCAAAATACAAGAGTGAAATAAATGTTAGGCCAATTAAAATAAAGAAGACCTTCTCCTGTATTGCTAGGTAACGAAGTCTCCAGTCTATATTTATTCAGATAATGTTAAAGAAAAATGAAACCTGGTGAAGGATGCTGCAAGTCCTACATCTCAGTTTTGTATATTGTACACTCTGAAGCCTAAAACACTGGTTGGAAAGTCTAAGACTCTGACTTCCAAGTTAGTTCATTTGGCTAATAGAGGATTTGCCCATTGTAGGAGAGGATCAGGTGTGAGATCATCTTAGGAACCTGAATGCGTACAAGTCCATGGGACCTGATGAAATCCATCCATGGTTCCTGAAGGAGCTGGCAGAAGAATTTGCTAAGTCAATGTCAATCATATTTGAAGAATCATGGCAGTCAGGTAAAGCTCCAGACGACTGGAAAAAGAGAACTATAACCCCATTTTCAAGAAGGGGAAAATGGAAGACACAAGGAACTACAGACCAGTCAGTCTTACCTCTGCGCCTGGCAAAATCTTGGAGCAGATTCTTCTGGAAGGCATGTTAAGACACATGAAAAACAACAAAGTGGCTGGTGACAGTCATCATGGCTTCACTAAGGGGAAATCCTGCCTGACCAATCTGGTGGCCTTCTACGCTGGGGCTATGGAACTGATAGATAGGGCAAAGCAGTTGACATCATCTATGTGAATTTGTGCAAAGCTTTTGACACTGTCCCGCATGAAAGCCTTGTCTCTAAACAGGAGGGACATAAATTTGATGGATGGACCTCTTGGTGGATAAAGAATTGGCTGGAAGCCACATGCAGAGAGTTGCCATCAACGGCTCAATATCCAACTGGAGACCAGTAACAAGTGGTGTCCCTCAGGGGTCAGTGCTGGGACCAACCCTGTTCAACATCTTTGTCAGCGACAGGGACAGTGGGATTGTGTGCGCCCTCAGCAAGTTTGCTGACGACACCAAGCTGGGTGGTTCAGTTGATATGCTGGAGGGAAGGAATGGCATCCAGAGGGACATTGACAAGCTTGTGAGGTGGACAGATGAAGTTTAACCATGACAAGTGCAAGGTCCTACACCTGGGTCAGAGCAATCCCAGGCACACCTACAGGTAGGGCAGAGAATAGATTCAGACCAGCCCTGCGGAGAAGGACTTGGGGGTGTTGGTTAATTTGAAAATCAGCATGAGCCGGCTTCAGTGTGTGCTTGCAGCCCACAAAGCCAACCGTATCCTGGGCTGCATCAAAAGGAGTGTGACCAGCAGGTCAAGGGAGGTGATCCTGCCCCTCTGCTTTGCTCTCGTGAAGCCTCACTTGGAGTATTGTGTACAGTTCTGGGGTCCTCAACATAAAAAGGACATGCAACTGTTGGAACAAGTCCAGAGGAGGGCCACGAGGATGATCATGGGACTGGTGCACCTCCCGTATGAAGATAGGATGAGAAAGTCGGGGCTGTTCAGCCTGGAGAAGAGAAGGCTGCGTAAAGACCTCATACCAGCCTTCCAGTAAACGTAGGGAGCCTATAGGGATGCTGGGGAGGGACTATTCATTAGGGACTAGCAATAAGGCAAAGGGTAATGGGTTTAAACTTAAACAGGAGAAGTTTAGATTGGATATACGGAGAAAGTTCTTTACTGTAAGGGTGGTGAGGCACTGGCACAGGTTGCCCAAAGAAATGGTAAATGCTCCATTTGTGGCAGTGCTCAAGGCCAGCTTGGACACAGCCTTGGGTGACATGCTCTAGTGTGAGGCATTCCTGCCCACGGCAGAGGGGCTGGAACTAGATGATCTTAAGGTCCTCTCCAGACCAAACCATTCTATGATTCTATGTCTAATACAGGGCACATGCCTAATGCTGATCACCATAATGAAATTGCTCTATGCAGGATACTCACATAGATTACTTCAGCAACTCTGGACCATGAAGGCCAGTGAGACATTTGACTCATGAGGGGTTTTTTTTTATAATTTTTTTTCTTGCAAAGGTTTTAGGGGAATGTAGATTTAAATTAATCTACATACAGTCTAGAAGACAAGAGCATCAATGTAGATAATTAATCAGTAATTAGATCAATAAGGTAAACAGATAAACCAGGAATGCTGTTACATGTCCTGTAATACTTGACCAAGCTATTGCTATTGCTTTTTTATCCTTATTAAGGGATTAGTGCTGTAGAAGGCATACAGACATCACAACACGAAAAAAGATCACTTTCCCCGATGATCATGATGTGAGAGTCTTTGAAACGGATTTATAAAAGGTCTGGCTATGTTTATGGAAGTTTCAGGAACATTTTGGGATTATAGTAGGACAATGTGAAGTATGCCAAATATGAAGTAACAGAAAAGGACCTCAAGCAGCAGCCTAATTTGCCCAGTGCCATTCAGAGTAGAATGCAATAAAGGGCGGTGGGGGTGGAATCAAACAAAACCACTGTTCAGGGATTTGCTGTTGTCATTCTACCCTCTATTAATGCTAAACCTCTCACCAACAGAATACACTGTGATCTGAGAGACACTCAGTCTCATAATAATTCAATCTCGTTTAGGTGAACACATGTATGTGAGTGAAAAAAATCTTCGAACATGTATTTATCAAATTCTATTCAGTCTTAAGAGTGCATACCTGTGCATGCATAAGCTTTACAAATGTTTCAGAGATACATAGCTATAGAATATTTATTTTAAGAAGAGGAAATGGGTGCAAAAAATTGCAGCATCATATAATCTAATCCAAATGGAAAAAAAAAAAAAAAAACCAAACCATAATGGGTTTGGAGTCCTAATCAGTATGTTACAGCTAACTAACTCTCTCATTTTGTGTACAGCATGCAGAAGTTCCTGTGAAACCTCTGGTAACATTCTCATGAATCTATCTTGGAGATTAAATCTCTTTCACAATCAACTACCATTGCCTAAACTCTTCAATTAACTATTTCCCCTAATGTGAAAAGACAATAAATTGAGAAGAATTTCCCCTCCAAATTTAGGATCTCAGAGGCACAGTAGTTTCCACTATTTAGTTGTAAAGAATGGAAAATGACCCAGCAACACTACTCCCTGAGAAAACAAGACTGTAACTGAATTTTGCGAGAACAAAATGTCTCAACCATATAATTCTGTGTTGTTACTGCACTGAAGGATTTTATTCCTAATGCTGCCTACAAGAACAGTGTGAAGAGTAGTATCTCTGAATTCAAGCATATAATCCACTGATGAAAACTGCATCTCCTGGGTGTATGTAACAACCACCTGCTTTTGTATAAAAGGCACAGAAGACTATAAAGACTCACAAATTATATGTGATTGCATATCTAAATGTAAATGAATTACATAATTACTTTTATGTCTTTAGGAAGACAGACTTCATCTTCAGAACTTAATGTGTTTGTTAATGTAACAAACCTCAAAGCCCTCTGCAATAAATGCTTTTAAGTACAGGAAGAAAGAAATATGAGATACTTCAAATGACAGCCTGAACGCTGCTTTAATACTGCAGATAATTTAGTGGTTTCTCTCAGCTTCAGTTACTGTTTAGGTCAGCTAAAGTTGTGAATCCTTAAAAAGAGAACTATGATCAAATGAAATATAATTCTCTAATAAAACATAAGTTATTGCAAAGCTTTATTTTATACAGTAATTCAGCCCAGCAGTTAAACTCAACTCCCTGAACAATAACAACAGTTTTGCTGAGCACAGTCCTTCCAGCTTCTAAGCTGATCCTTCCCCCGTCTGGATGTAACTAGGCTAATACAAAAGAGACCAATCAAACAAGACTTTTGTTTACCTTTCACTGAGAGACAGAAAGTGGTGAGCCTGCATACCCTTCTCTGTCCACAGAGAACATACACTAGATTTTGTTTGATACACATTTTGAAAGTTCCTTTTAAGTTTTCACTTCTTAGAGAATGGTTGGGTTGCTATAGCTTTTGGCCTCTTGCTAGCAGCAGCTTTTCCCCCCTCACCAGAAATTGAAGCGTTTGATCTCTTTTATCTTCTGCTTGCTCATAGCCTAAGAGTTGCATGTGTGGCAAAGCTTGTCCTCTTAAAAGTCCATTGACTTATTGCTAGAAAACAAGGAAATAGCTTTCTTTTCACTCCAAGTCCTTGTTGAGATAATACAGTCTGAAGGGACACAGCCTTCGTGGAGTAATCAGAGCTATTGTTCATCACTGTTTGAAATGCACAGTGAAAATATACCACTGGGGGGAAAACTAGAATCAAAGAGAGCTTTTACCTAAGAGAAATATACAGACTGCAAACCAAAGTAGGCTTTTCTTAAAAATCATCCATCAGGTACCACCAGGCTATGCTACAACTTAGACAACAGCACATATTGCACATAAGCAAACAGAACATAAAAGCAAATACATACATTTTATTTAATTTCTGTGCTGCGGGAAAGGCAAGGCATCAGTAGCACTCATCTTTCCGATTCAGAATCACACAGCACAGCCCATCAGACTTTCCTACAGGAAGATTAAACCATGTTTTCAGACTAATTTCCTGAGCACCACTGACTCTCATAGCATCCTTACAAGCATATTAAGCCATGAATTTCATGTTCCAAACATAGTGCCATAAGGGAATAAAGATTTAAAGGTTAGCACAGCAAGAAAGACAACCATAGCAGTATTAAAGAAATGAGCAATCTTGCCTCCATCTCCAGAAGTAAATGAAAATCAGTGCAGCACAACCACTACCAAATGTTTCCTTCACATTACAACTCTACTCAGATTTTAAATGTTGCAAACCAGATACTCTCTGGGCTTGACACAAGGCTCACCAAGAAAAAAAAAAAATTCCTCAAGAAACAAAAAAAAACTTTATCACATAAAGGTTGGGTGTTTGTTTTTTTTTTTTCCACAAGGGACATTTTTTTCTTGCAGAACCATTCACAAAAGAGAGACTACCCTTGAACTTAATAAGGTCTGCAATGATGTGCTACTACTAGGAAGGAGAGCACCACTAATAGCAGTGAGAATGACAGCAATGAGGACAAAATTAAAAGTCACAGTTACATGGTCAATCAAAAAGATGTCTCTGCATACCAGTTCAGACAGTCTTCACAATTGCATCATGATTCAAAGGATATTTAATATGCTTCTCTTAGAAACTTAGCCCTCCATGTTTGTGAAACTTTTCAAAAGTTTCTATCTCATGAAACTTCTAAGAAACTTTTGAAAAATAAACTCTTATCTGTTCAGAAAAACAACAAAACCAACCAACCAAATTTTAAATCTGCACTTTTTAAAGTACTCCCCTGATTTCTGTACATTTGAAGAGGGATTCAAGCCTCAACTCCAGATTTTGTTCAAGGCAGCTGTGTGGACACTATATCCCCCTTCCCAGGCAAAAGACAGACAGCTGCCAGGGATAATGGTTCTCACTTACACTGTCATACATTTCCTAGGACAGGACCTACGCAGGTCTCCATCTCTTCTCATCAGCTATTTGGGGGACTAAACTGACCACTAAAGTTTGATGAAAGTTCCTCCACTTAGGTTCTAAACTAAAGTCACAGTTAAATCTCCTAAGCTATGCATCCATTAGCTAATATTAAAAACAACAAATGTTTAGAAATATTTGAATTTTAAGGGACATTTTCAGTTCTAGTAAAACGGATTACTCATATAGAACATATGCACTAGGATATACCCCAATTAAAAAAAATAATAAAAAAAAATCTTTGACTCTGAAGCAGGGCCATGAAGTCACCATAATTTTGCATTATTATAAAACCAAACTTATTCCAGGAAAAATGCTTCATCATCTTTTTTGCCACCAGCAGCAGAATAGCAGCTACAACATCCAAGACACAGAAAGACTGCCAAGAACCAAGTTCTATGTCATGAACTTGCCTACTCTGCGATGTTTTATACACTCCTGTTCTTATACAACTTCACAAGAAATCAGTCTGACTCTAATACAGTCGTGGTTTGGTTTTTTTGTTTTGTTTTTTTTAAGTTACATTCTTTACAATTGTTATTAAAGGAAATAATTACACAAAATATCGAGTCTCTCCAGTCACACTGTCTTCTTTTAACGTTGTTTGGGCGGGGGAGGGGGGCAGGGACAGAAAGGAGGAGAAGAGGAGGGCAGAGGACAATGGGACAGAGGCTGAGGACAGAGGTTTACAAATGAGGGAATTGTTGCACTGGAACAATTCCACCAGGGTTTGCCAGTTTAGAGATATTACTGTAAATTCACCCAAGAATATCTGAAACCCCGCATGGCCTGACACAAGCAACACACTGCGAGAGTTTCTCCTTCAGAGCTCCCATTAGACATTTGCAGTTCAGCAGGGAAAGTTAACAGCGAGTCACCCACAGTCACTGCCCCACGGAGATGATCCCTTCTCGATGTCAATTACAGTGAAGATTCTCTTAGTCTTTCACTTGCAGTAAAGCTACAATAGCTAAGGGAGGGTTCAGGAATGCAGTTATCACAGACCCAGAAGAGGTCCTGCTTAAATGATGCTAAATTAGGGATTAAATATTGTAATAGTGATGCTACTGAGACAATGTACTACAAACCCCAACATTTCACTTAAAGAAAAACTTCACTAAACTTCATAAAAAATTAAGGAGAAAATTCTAGGCTGCTAGGACGAGTGGTGCACCCCTCTGCTACTATGAAAAATATATTCTGAGTCTGAATTAGTGAAAACAGCCTCTGTCTTTCCTAAACCCAAGATAGTTGGCTTCATTTTATACTATGGCAGCCTAATCAAATATACAAGGAAGTAACCTAATATACAAGGAAAAAGAGGGCAGCTGGAGGAACAGAAGAGGAAACATTGGATGCCCACTGCCACAGAATGATAAGGCAGAAATTCACCTGCAACATCTTCTCTGGAACTGTGCAGGATTACTTGCTGTGGGGGCTGAGTTTGAACTCTCTGTAACAATGATGAGGACAATGGCAATAACACATTTGAAACAGTTAAACCCAGCATCTTGAGTAGTAACACTGGAGCCATCATTAAACTTACAAGTAACTCCCTGATACTAGACCAGAGCAGAATCACACTGGATTAATGATAAACTTTGGTCCCTGCAAGAATCTGCTCAGCATGGGCATTCAAAATGCCGTTCCCATAGGTCTTTGTACCTACTGAGCTTATTAACATCAGCTATAAAGAGAGGCACACAGCCAGCCATAATACCTGTCCTTCTGAGAAAAAGTCTATGTTGAAGTTCCCCAATTTCACAAGTGGATTTAAAATATATGCACTCTAAAACAGCGTATCAGACTGCATTTGTTTGCTGAATACATGTATTTTCATATGTTTTTGTGAAGTGAGAGTATGTATTTCTAAGAACCATTATTATTTCCATTGTAATTTCTGCTATTATTATCACTCATTATTAAAATCCAGCACAGAAATTAGATGGGCAAAGATCAGGAAAAAGTCTACAGGCTTTAAATATGTCATTACAAATACACTTTGTTTCTATAAATAATAATTACTTTAACCCAATGATGAAATTATTTCTTCATCAAGAAAGTTAACAAGCTTTTCAGAGAATCCTGGATTCAAATGTAGGGACAATAAAGGGAAAATTGCTCATTTCTGTGAATTGTTAACTTCCTGGCTGTTCCGCTCCAACATTAATGCTGCAGAGGTGCTGCTTAAGGGCGATTTTATCATACAAAGAACTGTGGGAAGCAAGTAGGATACTCCATATTGCCTGTCAATTTCTTAGGTTTTATATGGAATACAAGTTTTTAGATCTTCTATCTATCTCGATATAATGTCTTAAAATAATTTGTATCCCATTGCCAGTAAGTATAAAGCTGCCACATTCAAATACATAGAATTATGGTAATTTTTATTTATGAGGATCTAATTTTGCACCAGTGCTCAGTGACAGAAAGCATCCTTTAAAAATACTCCAGTTCTCTTGAAATAGAACTTTAAAAAAATTTAGAGAAATTAAATCAATTTCTATTACTCTTTATTACAAGAAAGCATCTGTGTAGATTAAGAAAATGATTCAAGACTAGTTGTAAATTGGGCCTCATTGAAGACTTATTCTCACACACTTAACACTTAATATAGCCCTCTCTTTATATATCACTGACAGGAGAGCCCCAGGTAGTCCATAATAAGCCAATCTGTTCCTGTGAAATAATACTATAGGCAAAGTAAGACAAGGTGCACAGTAGCTACTTTCAAAAATAAAATAAAAAAAAAACCAAAAAAACCAACAACCAAAAAAAAAAAAAAAAAAAAAAAAAAAAAAAAAAAAAAAAAAAACAAAAAAAAAAAAACAAACAAAAAAAAACCCACAAAAACCCACAGGTTAACAGTATGTCCTGAAAACATTCATTTTAATGAAAAAGTCTTTTCAATGAATACCTGCACCATTATAGGAATATAATAAGGCATTTAAAGCCATATAAAAATTCATTATCTCACATGAAACTTGAAAAAACAAATCTATTTGTCTCAAAATTGTAAATAAAATAAAAAAATACTGGACTGAAAATTTACATGCTAAGGCTCCACTTGGAAGGAATTTTTAGGGACCATTACTTTACAAAATACTGAAAATGACATTTTATAATGGAAATGCTGACTCTGTACTTCACCAGCTCTAGCTGGACACATTAATGCTCACACTGTGTAAGAATCTGAAGCTTTCTTTGATAAACTTTGCTTCCGTAACCAAAAATGAATGACCACCTTTTCCAGCTTTTTCAGCTCTGTATAGATATCAGCACAAAAAAAAATCCCTATCTTGCAAATTTCCTGAGTTCTCAGAATAGCTTTGAAGCAGGAATTACTATAAATCACAAGTAAAGTTGTATTATAAGAAGTGCTAATGAGGCATGAATTACGCTCTTTATTTTTTTTATTGAGACCTTTCTTTGAAGAGGTCACCATGGCCAAAATATCATTGCAAAGTTAATTGTCTCTTTTCAGGGCAAATTGAAGGCATTTGTTTCAGATTATCTATCTGACACAAGATGGAGAAATAGCAATCTAATCAAATCACCCATGGTTGTCATTACAGTTTAACAAAAAGTATTATCTGACACTCCTAGAAACGAATCAGATTATTTGGGTAATTTCCGTATAGCAGTAGGCCAAGGCCAAATATGAAATAAAACTCGTGGTTAATGTAAAATACCTTTACCCTCACTATTCTTCAGACTTTTTCACTAGATCCTTTCCACGGGGAATAAAGCAGCTTATTTGTGATACATGTATTCCCCTTTTCTGGGAGTGATTCCCAGTATAGTACTCTTTGCCAAAAGGACCAAATCATGGTCTTCTTAGAAGCACATTCCAGATTTAGTCCCACAATTCAAGCCACCATCTGGTTTTAAAGGAAAACCCTTCGCTGTGGGAATATTAACCTGACATGTCTCCAGTCTAGACTAATGATTATGTTAAGGACAGAGAGAGTCCATTATCCACATGGAATACGTGAAGGCTTTGATAAACCAGTAATAACCAACATGAGACTAGTCACTAAGGATTGTTCTTATTTACTTGCTTTCTTATAAAAGAGAAGTTTAGGCTCATTCAAGAATTCTGCTTCCAGTGGGACTGACAAACACTGCACTTATTTCCATCAAAGGCAAGAGACCGCATTTAGTGTAGTGCTCATAAAACAGGAAATGGAATGTGGTTCAACAAAGGTTGACTTGCTCCTGCAGATTTTCATCGATGCTGCTTTTGTTCAGAATGGGAAGCAGGGTTCCTCTAATTGTACCATTCCAATTCTTCTCATTCCAGCCTTTTATATATTCAAATGGATGTATTCATTTAAAATCATTTAAGCTCAAAAAAAATTGCATAAGCAAAAGAAGTTCTGAGAACTGGAATGAAGAAGGTGACCTCCAGTAAAAAAAATGAAATATGCAGTTTGCATTCACAGGATAGCAGTTTTCAAATGCAAGTTGCATTGGCCCCGTTTTAGTAGTGGGCTTAAAATAGGCTAACTTTCATTAAGAACACCATGCAAAGAAGTTCAGACAGAAACCAGTCGCAGCAACCACAGGCTGGACCTGCAGAACCGGGAGATTCGCTCTCCAATGCCATCTACTGGCATCTAAATCATCAACCGACTTCAAGCATGTTACATTCGAAGTACTCCCGTCAGAGCTTTGAGCAAAAATGCAAATACACACTTATCGAGGCTATTCCTATTTTAGTCGTACTTGCTTATGAATACTCCTGTAGGGCAATCCAAGCGTTTCTTGCAGACTGCTTTAAGAAGGACATGCTAATGTAATATTTACACAATCATAGCGGCATTCATCTTCAATGAACACAGTTTAGACCACCATCCAACATCCACAAGCATGAGTGCAAATCCTTTTACCAACCTCCAGGAGACTATCTGGAGCTCTTAAAATGGTATTTTCAATTCAAAAGCGTTGATCAAAGTACCTAGTTAAAGGGAAAACTTTTTAACCCATCTTGAAGCAGGCAAGAAGAAAACAGATTTTCAAGCAAGCTTTATGGACAAATGAAAATAAACTGTGTATAGCACCATTATAAAATATTTGAATTATTTCCTTGCGTTTTCCTTCCACATATCTCAAAGAATTTTAAAGAGACTGAGAAGCCATTTTCCACAAAGAGAAACCAAAAGAGGAAATTAAAATGTGGTTGTTTTGTTTTGTTTTGTTTTCCCCTCCTTACAAGCAAGGCAGCCACTGAAAAGGGAAATAAAATATTCCAGGAACTCTCACTTCTACATGCTGTTTTTCAGATCACTTTAAAACAGCATATTTGAACTGATTACTTTCATACTAATTTAGGAGGTTAACATTTTTAAATAGCTACATGCAAACATCTAAAGAAACAGAAATTTACAAAAGACTGATGATACCTAGCTTTGCAGAGCTGTCAGAAATAAGAAGAGTTACTTTCATTTGTGTTATAAATTTCTGTCATAAATTAACATTACAAAATGAAGCACAGTCAGTTTCACATGGAGTCATACGAAAGGGTCCCTGTACAACGACCACTATCAGACTTCAGCTGCCAACTTTGTTTCAGCTTTGGCTTTCTTACAATAAGAAAAATATCTTTAATATTAAAATGTCAAAAAAGCTACAGGCATAATAAAAAAGTAGTATTGTTAGAAACACCAATTTGCATGGTCAGTATTTTTCACTCCTATGCTGCAACTAAGTTCTAATAGATGATTCTGCTTGTAAGCACCATTCGGTCTTAAAATGTTTTTGTAACCAAAAAAAAAAAAAAAAATCAAGAATCCAAATTGACATTTTTCGTCTTTTCTGTTCTCCAAGGTAACTTACTTTAACAGAAAGTAAGAATCCTAAAAGACTGATCTCATTTACAGGGTAGCAATGCCTAACGTAGATGCAAAGGAGATAGAATAAAAACTCAAAGATGCAGTAAGAAAGGCAAAGATGATACCAAAGATCTTGAAGATCTGTCCTAATGTTAATAGCCAGCATAACAAACAGACACTGCTTTAACAAAGAAAACAAAAATCAGTAAACAAGGTCTAGCTAAATAGCTTTGACTTCCTGCAGACAAAAAGCAATGTGCTACAGCCCTTATGAAAGAGCAGTAATTGGTGTACTGGGAACATCCAACACTCACCCATTCTCCAGCCAAAAAGGACTGAGCTTATGTTACAAAACCTAACCCTTCCCAACAGCATTACATTGGACTCTTAGTGGAGTACTGCTTCTCAATCACATTCAGCATGCACTCAGGCTTGAGAAAGTGATACCTGCCATAGCACAGGTTTCCTATATGACCCTCAGTGAACTAGGAACAAACCATCCCACAACTCAGCTATACACTGCTAGGAAAGATAAGATCACTGAGAATGCAGAACAACTGTTTGCACTGTGACAAAGCCAAGTGATACCATTCAGGGAGATTTACCTCTGAGGAAGTGCAAGTAGGGCTGTGACTGCACCATCAAGCAGACTGGCAACATGACCACTGCATAGCTTCCTTCTCCCTAACCCTCTCCATTAAGAAACAGTAATGCCTGCTACAATTTCGGCCTTAACAGGCTTTGCCAATCTGAACTTAAAATGAAACTGTACTCGCTTTTAATAGGGTCTTGCTGCTGCACCAACAATATTTCATTATTCATATTTTTTTCATAACTATATGGATCACTTGTTGAAATTGCTGAAGTCATGATTTGGAATATCCTTTTTGCAATAGCAAGTTTTGCTTTTTTATTTCCTAGCAGATAAACTTCAAGAAAAAAACATCATACATAACCTCCCACTACCAATATTCCATTACTCTTTCCGCCATCACAGAAAGTGAGAAAAGAAAGTTACTGTCCTGTGATTTGCAAACTCCCTTACTTACTATAAACTCTGTGGCTGTATGCACAGCTCTGCTGCAGGCACTGCTCCTCATTTCTAAAGCAGAGATAATAGCAATTCCTTGCTTGCTTCACATTAGTTTTGTGAAGTGAAACACGATAAACCCTCAGGAACACTGTGGCCATATGAAGAGTAAAGCAGCAAAGGCGAAAACTTGGGGCATATTTATTTTCCCGGCAAAGCACTGCTCTCAGGGAACTAAGGCAAACACATCCTTGCTGTAATGACAGGTAGGGCTGCAACTGAGATGCATCTGGCCTGCTGGTTTTAACTGGTATTGTTTCTGTTGCTAGCTTTTCAGGCACTGCAATCAAATAATTATTGTTTCCTTGGTTGCCAACTATTTTTCTTTTATTAGTAATACCAACCTTTGTTTATGCCTCTTCCTCCCATGGGAAATTTCAACACCCTCCAGAAGGGATGTTGTATGACTCATTTATAATGGGATCACTCCCTTTCTTCCCATGGGAGGCTTTCTCTTTCCATTTCTTCTCCTCCCCTCTGTATTTGTAGACAGGGACACCAAATCAACTCTCTGCTGTGTTCACATTCATGCGATCTGAACAAAATGAACACATCAGCAGTTCTCACACATTTGCCTAGGAGATGTACAGCTGAAGAGAATTCATCTCAGACACCAATCCATTTAAAGTGTTTAACATTCATTCTGGCAACATTAGCAACAGACCATACAGGAAAAGTAGTACTGAAAATACATTTTTGTGGTTTTTTTTTTTTTCTTTCCTCAATGCAATGACTACTTTCTGGGGTTTTGCATCCTTCACTTCCTTGCTTTTTTGCTCTTCAGTTCCTACTCATTTTCTCGCCATGCTCATTTTGCTCTCACCAATGCATGCATTTTACTACCTGTCCCAAGTCTTACTCACAACTTATTTCTTGGTGTGGTTTTGTCCTCTTTAGTTCCCCTTCACACCCCCACACTCGATCATCCCCTTTCAGGTACATAGGTTATTTTGCCTTCTTGTCACAAACTACAACCCTTTGCCCAAGAAAATCCTCTTTTCTTTCACTAGGTCATCATGTACTTCTGTCACTCTCATTCGTAGCCCCCAGCTCTACCCCTGGCAACTCCTGCTGATGACAGATGTCTCACAACGAACTGTAAGCCTGCACTTGGCTCCAAGCCTGCATTGCAAAGCTCCAACTTTTTTTCTGCATTTACTCTTTACAGCAGCACTTTTACACAGATGCAGCAAAATCACCTTTTCCTGAAGCACTGCTTCTTAGACAATTCCAGATCTCTCTGCATTACCAAGATCAAATACCTGCAGAAACAGCTTGAGAAAAACTGCAGATAATGCTATCCAGCGGGGTGAGTAAGCATGGATGGCATTTCGCCCTGGGAGTCCTGCTCTGAACAGTCACAGCATGTCAGTGCATTATTTCATTGCCTAATATACACAGCAGGAGCTCTAGACTTGAGTGTGCAGTCAAACTTTCACCATACCAACCCTAAACTACATACATTCTCTCTCACCACCTAGTGCAATACTTTCATCTCTTCCCATGCCTCCTATGCCACTCAACCTCAGTATTACCTTCCCCTACTCATTTCTTCTACTTACCTTTGGCAAGCCGGAAAGAATATATAATTGACCAATGAGGAGCTAAATGGAAAGAATCTAGGGTGTGCTAACTCATCAACCAACTAGCAGGAAAGTCTACAAATTTAGATTGGCTAGATATTCCAATGCTAAACACATTCAGATTGGGCTGGTGCCTATCTTTCAGATGCCGATAGCCAAATTCCACAGTCTTTCAGACTGCAAAAGAACGGCTTAAAGGACTATGTCTATACAGATCCAATGTACAAAGTAATGGTGGCAACTTTTGGCTTGTGCTTTCTGCAATACCTATCTGCTCCTGAGCAAAGAAGCCAGGACCGAAGGACTTGCTAACTCAGCAATATGTGACGTTAGTGGCTATGTCTGCATTAGCAAGTAGCACTTTGCAACAGAAGGTATGTGAACTCAGACAATGGCTATTGAGAACTGGATGCCCATGCTACATGCTTTAGGAAGTATTTTGCTTTCCACAAGCTCTAGACCAGTCTTGCAAACTGAAACTCCAATAGCAGATGGAGTCCCAAAATACATCATCTGATTTCACAGGAGTGCAGAATGGCTCGGGCTACAAGAGACCTCTGGAAGTCATCTCGTACAACTGCCCTGCTCAAGCAGAGCCACCCAGAGCTTGTCGCCCAGGACCATATCCAGAATAACTCCAACACTAAAGAATCCACAGCCTCTCCAGACAACCTGCACCAGTGCTTGTTCACCCTCACAGTAAATAAAGTGTTTCAAACAGAACCAACCATATTTCTTTTTTTTTTTTTGACTTAGTCTTATCCAAAAAGAATCCAATTTACCCAGTCTGAGACTATTCCAATGCAATCAAACTAATGTTCAAGAGATTCACTTCAACACCAAAACCACCACACTTTCTCCTAGATGAAATGCTACTGTAGATTCATTCATTGGTTCTTCTGCTACAACTACTTTCTGCCACCTTTATTTATAATCAGCAGTGCCTGACTTTAAAAAGTGGTATTTTATACTGTATTCCTTTAAATGTTTTAACATGGTATGGACCATTTTTTTTTCTCCTTCCCTGTCTCCAAACACAAGACAGAAAGTAGAATACAAAGAACTGTCTACACACAAATAGATCACCACAGTATATGTTACAAAATGTTTAAATCATAGAAGGATACACTTCATGCATTCAAAACTTGATAATAATGCAAATAAGAGATAAGGGAGAAAGACCACTGCATTCCCTTCTACATGTACTTAGTTTCCCACATTATTAAGATTGAAACCCCAAGAATTCATAAAGCTGCAATTAGCATCTGTGATAGAAACCTGAAACAACTTCATCAAACTTGTACGGCAACACATAAGATGATCAATGACCAGTAACCACTGACACACTGATATCAGCTGCATCTCTAGAGAAGTACACACAGGCACTAGATATTCCATGCATTTAGAAGCTTATCCTGCTCTAATTATCATCTTAGACATGGACCCAAACGAACCAGTCCACAACCGCATTTTGAATACCATGCTCAGCAGGGCTGATGGCAGATTAAATACACTGTGGACAGACTCCATACAGTGTATAGCTGTGGGCAGCATGACACTACACTATGTAAGCAGCAAGTTAGATCCTCTGCATTCTGCAGGTGCCCGGTGTTTAGAGCTTTGTGACTGATTAAGACAGCCCTATTTTAGTACTGCTGAAGTCACAGTTACAGTGACAGTTCTATGTCATATCATCAGCTGGGTCAACAAAATCAGCCAAGTCACTCATGAAGATACAATTCAGTTTGACCTGCACAATTGCTATCATTGCAGTTCAAAAATTATCAACCTACCTGCAGACAAATACTACCAATCTGATTTACGAATAAAAGACATAAGGAACAATAACAGAGTCAAATAACACATGCCACAACATTTCTGATGTCTTCTAAAAAGAACAAAGATACATTCAATAAAAACTCTCAGAAGGATAAGCTTCTTTGTAGCATTTTGTTTCCGTTAAGATTATTAGGAAAGATCTCTACAAGTATAGTCTCTCAATTGTTATCATTTTAAGGAGATTTCCACAAAAACTTAAAAGTTTAAAAGCTTCTGTTAAAATTAAACTGTGTAATAAAACTGCATCATGACCAAATGCTTTATTCCTCCAACCTTTAACCTAGCTAGTCAGGGAAATGAATTAATGAATCAACTTCCAAAATGAAGCACTACTTTTGTGAATACAGAAGGCAGAAATCTGGCACTCAAGAGACTTCCTGCTAAACTGGCTTGCTCATATAGACAACATATTTGTCCTCTACTTTTTATCCAAAAAAAACCCAACTTTTGAAAGTCATAAATTTTTTCTGCCTATTAATATGTGCAAATTTTAACGCTCGTCAATTTGCACGGTTGTAAGCAAAAAAGAACAAGTTTTCATGCAACTTTTTTTAATAAATTTTAACAGAACAACTATTAACATTCAAAAACGCTTCAGGGTCAATTCCCATTAATTGTAGTAGTACTGATTTAACTTCTAAATGTAGATAGAATGTTTTTCCCATACCTGCAACCCTATTTGTACCATATACAAGTTGCTTCTTGACTACTTAAAAAAATAATAAAAAAAAAAGTAATCACTCCCAGTCATTTTCATATTCATACAGGAAAGAGTGGTACTGCTAGACATATTAGTGTGTTTAAATAAGGGAAGAAGAAAGCATCCCAGGAAGATCTCTGGTTACAAATAAAACATGTAAAATATTTAGGATACAAAATTTCCACAGCCAGTACTTCATCCAAATAGTTTTTCAAAATTCAACAAGAATTAGGAACTCTTAAAACACACATGCTAACTCAGAGCCACCAAGCCAAGTGGAAATGCTGTACAGTGGAGGCATGGCTGTCACCCCATTAAAGGCCAAGGTGTCTGAGTCAGCACCGCAAGGGTGGCATCTTCACCTGTTTAGAAGAGAAAAAACTGGAGTCTTCTCCCAAGGGCAGTGCCTACAGTAGCCTTTGAAGAACTGAGCATGGCTCACCCCTTTTGAAACACAGCTGCTGTGGGAGCTGGCATGTTGTGCAACACCTGGGGCAGTTACAGCACCTGCCAGGTTTTGTGCTCTAGCTCTCAAGATTAGCCCTGTTTCTTTCCTCATGATTATTTAATTCAAAAACAGTCTTTTGAATTGACTAAAATCCAAGGCAACTTGCTCCCCCCTCTATCAGGATATCACAGGCAGTAAATTACAAATATGCTGTGCCCCATATCTGAACACATCTATTTTGCATTTTGTTAAATACAATTGGTTTCAACTGAGGAAGCATAAGGGGACCTTGCTCATACCTCCCTTCTCACTTTCCTCCAGCCTTGACACTGGCCTGGTGATTAGCATACAGTCATGGGAAGGAAGAGACATTGATATGAATGAGGACACACCTGAATCCAATTTCCTTGCTTGTCCAACTAGTTTAACAACTATGCTAACGTCAGTAACCTGGTTTTGAATAACAGTGTCTGCTACTACTCTGGTTTGTTTTGTTAGGTTTTTTAAAAGGCATTATTCAAGTTTTCACATTGAATCAGTCTCTCATGAGTCTTAGCTGACACCTCATTTCTGACTGCCATAAATCCCCAGTTACATACCTAACACTACAAATGGTATGAACTCTTTCAGATAAATCAGAATATGCCTATACAGTTCAAGCAGCTTCATGATTATGCTGCTACTGAAGAAGGTTGGTTGGATTTTTATTAGTCAGTCTCCAATGAACCAAGTCTTAGGAACATTTAAATACTTACATGTGATATTAAATCTGTATACTCCATATAGTATAAATCATTTTTTTAACAAACATTCAGTATGAATAGGCATATCACTGTGGATACACAGTTTGCAGATCAGTGTCTTAACTTCTGACAAAACCTTACATTTGCCACTTCTAATAATATTCAAGAGCTTTTTGTTTAGGACCTGCATGGACTGGGCAAAGTGAATGAAGTGAATGAATGTTAACTTTTTTCCTTAGAAAAAGTAGAATGCAGTAAGTAGTCTAAGCATTAAGAAAAGTGGTAAGTAGATTTACACAAAATAAAAATTGTAAAATGCCCCCTGACGCTGATAATTAACATAATTTTAAGATTTCCACACTGATCATGATTCAGCAATTTTATTTTCTAAAACTAAATCCACATGAGAATGAAAATAGTTTTAAAATAATTTGATTATCACACACTAGTCCCTATTACTCAAGCTGTGCCTTTTTTCATATCCAAATTATGAAACACTTTCAACAGCATTCTGTATAGTATTGTTAATTTTCCAAGGATATGATTATCATCTGAACATGTGGAAAAGAGAATCATTTTAGCTAATAACTATACTTACATGTACAATCTATCCAGCCTTTTTGTAAAGGTACAATGTGAAAACCCTTTCCATTTATTTAATTTGTTGTGTGCAGGGTTTCCTCTCGATTCTTTCAATTAAACGTGCCTTTTTTTTTTTTTTTCCTATAGAATCCTTTGCGGCAGCAGTTTTAATGACTTACTCTCTGAAGTTTCAGAAAAACTACTTCCCTTTCTTCCATGCTCCTGCCATGCCTTCCTCACAGCTGTTCTGCCAGTCTCCCAGACATCTCACCACCCTACCTCTGCAGGTTAGCAGCTCAGATCTCCACAGCAGTGCTAAAACAGAAACAAAGGAGCTGGCAGAAAATGAGTAAGCAAAACAAGCAGCTTCGCCATCAGGTGTAAAAAAAGCGATTAATAAATCCAACCTCTACACCTGCACAGCTTCTGTGATTTATGTTACATAAATCACAGCACTGACTCATAATTTCAGGGGAAAAAAAACCAACCAACAAACCCTGCGTATATGGTTTCTGACCTTGTAATAAACTCAGGCTGAAATAGGTACTTTGAAAGAACCAACACACATTTTAAACCATGTTGTTGTTTTGTTGGGGTTTTTTTCTTTCCAAGAACTTGGCTCTTTTGTGCTACTGTTTTGTGCTTACTATTGTGAGACAGACTACACCAGATGACAGTAAATTATACACTGAACACCTTACCCTGTTATGCTCTTGCTTGCCTTCTCTGCTTTACCCTCCAGAGTTCTTTCATTCTAGACCTATTACAAAGACCTCACATCCAGCTCAGCCACACTAACACAATCACCTTCAATCTCCCAAGATTCCTCTTGACAAAAGCGGTGGTGTAAGTGAGAGTAGGTATGACCTGGAGATTATCAGAACACAGTACCTTCACAGAGCTACCCCCAAATGCCTGCAGGATGAGAGATTTCATGTGACGATAGTAGCCAAGGTAAAGAAGGGTGAGGTGCTTTAATTATACCACCATTTGGCTGTCAAATAAGGTGTTTTCCAACTTTAAGGCAACTATTTTAAGACGCAAATTAAGCATTTTAATGTACTGAGATACATTAAAATAGAGAAAAATAATGCAAAAAAACCAACAGTGCATAGAAATGAAGTATGGCTACCAAACCACGAGTAACACATTTCTTTACATGTGATTAAAAACTCAAATTCTAGAATTATTTAATCTAGATGAAATTACATGTGCTTAATCAGCTATTTAAAATTTTGAAACGGAATAGATATAGGAAATTACCATCTTCTTCTACTAACTGAAAACAAGAAATTAAATTATTTAATGAAACAGGGTTCTTAAATTTAGTATTAAAACTTCTTTTTGGGACTGCAAATCCATATCAACTGTAATTACACCTGGAAAGGGGAACCCTAAATACTATTACTTCATCCCTATTAAGCTAGGAAAAATAAGGTCATAGGATAAAAAAAACCCCAAACTATCAAACTTCAAAGCAAAGAAGAAACTACAGTAATGTTGTTCTAAATTTTAAGCTCTCAGGAATGTATTTTTGAAAGGAAAAGGGCTTTTTTCCCAGAAGTAGCAGAATTTAGTCCTCATAAATAACAAAGTGGACTAACAATCTTAACTTAGTACAGGTATTAGAAATCTCATGCTCTTAATAATTCAGTAGTTAAAAAAAACCCAAAACTAAAACAAACTGAGATGGAGCAATACAGTAATGGTCTGGGGAAAATTATTTAATTATACCATATTTTACAATTTCAATTCCACGCAATCCAACATCATTAATTGTTCTCAGAAAACATTGTATTTTATAGCTCTGATGAATCTAATGAATCTACTGAATATATTTCTGCAGTTCAAAATTATATTTCTTCAGACAACCAAGGTGCTAAATATGGGTTCTGTTCATAGTGATTTACAAAGGAGAAAACTCAGCTGTGGGTATTTTAAAAATCATTTATAACTGACAGTAAAATGATTAGTAATGTCCTCTCCCATCCCTCCGTCAGTCCCCCCCCCACATCAGGTACATCCAAGGTGGAATGCAGAACTAATGAAATTATGATGCAACTTTTCACCAAACCTGTTGCATCACATGAATTTAAAAGCTTCAGTGCTCAATTACAGCCAAGTTGCTGTAGAAATTATGCCAGCTGGAATCTCACCCAGTCCCGAGCTAAAAAGTCTGACTGCTAACTTCCTTGGTTACCTGTGGCATGAAGTTCCCCAGGGCTAGAGACAAACAAGTGAACTCGGGGTCTGTGTCACTGGAATTCTTGCCATGCAGGTTTCACAATGTCCATTACTCTGCTGCCACCCGAAAAGTGATCTGTCAGAAAAATGCTTCAATTTTATTTATTTTTGGTACTAACTAAAGCCTAAATTACAGAATAAGGAAGTCTTCCTTCAAGAGTAGACAAGTCACGAAAAGAATTAGAAGACCTTTAGATGAGATTGGATTTTGTCCAGTGATCAATGTTTTTCCAAATGTAACTTACTTAGAATGCAGACATATATATTTGAAGAGAAAAAAAAAGGCACAAACTTTGAAAGGTATCAAGGAGCTAATTTTCTCTGAAAGCGCAGGCTTAACTATCCATAGCTTGCATATTCTTGAAACCAAGAATAGTATCAGTTGCAAATTTTGTTATGGCAGAGCTGGGATAAAAACCTTATACAGAGCTACCTCCAGAATCACTAGTTCACACACTACACCTGACCTGAAGTTGCTTCCTTTGCCTACAAACCTGTTGTCGGCAAAGGACAACGTGTAGAGGTAACCTCAAAATGCAGGCAAAACAACCACTGTGCCACGCTAGAGTTAACTACAATGAAGTAAAATCCAGTTCATAGTTCTACTGAACTATGTGGTTTAACAGAACACTCAGAAAAAATTAACAGCCACTATTTGATAGGAAGGCTAATGGGGTTTGTAACTTCCATAATATACAGCAACAGATTCAGTCTGCCCCCTGTGTCAAACCAAGCAACAAAAGTCAAGTCTCGAAAAAATTTCAACTGAACACGGCATATCCTCCTCCTCGGAGCACCGCAGCACTAGACGCGGAGCTGCTCACACAGGCTGCCGCTCACCGCTCCTTGGCTGCTTCCCGAGACGGTCTCGAGGACTACACGTGCCTCCAAACGCCTGAAACCCCAATTACCTTTCCCTCCTAAACCAGCCAGCCCACCCACCCCGGGGCACGCTCTTTGGGAGACTACAGCCCCCGAAAACCTACCCCCGGCACCCTTCACTGCCCGGCTCCCGACAACCAAACCCAACACTTGCTCCCACACATGCACAAAAAGGAAGCGCGGCCAAAAAGCGCTTTGGACGAGAGTGACGCTTGCCATTGGCTGTCGGAGATTACCGAGTGCTTTCGTACTTCTCCGGCGCGACGCCGAGGGTGGGGGGAATTGGAAGCTAAACGGCTCGAACGCGCGCGGCGCATTGTGGGGCGGTAGAGGAGAGTCACCGCTGTGCTAGGGCCGCCATCTTGCCTGCGTCCGGACTTGTTCCCGCTTTCGGGGCCTGCTCTTTCTCTTCACAGCGCAAAGCGGTGGCAGGGGGGGAGAACGAAAGGTCCGCCTGGGCGGTGCTGATGCGTGCGGGGCTTCCTCGCACTTCTCTCCAGCTCCGCTAGCGAAGGGGGCGGGGGTGGTCTGAACGGTCACCGGCGCGGCCTCTCCTCTGCCGGGATGGGTCGGTCCCGCAGCCGGAGCTCGTCCCGCTCCAAGCACACCAAAAGCTCCAAGCACAACAAGAAGAACCGGAGCCGATCGCGGTCCCGCTCCCGGGAGAAGGAGCGGGCGCGGAAGCGATCTAAGTCCCGGGAGAGCAAGCGGAACCGGCGCCGAGAATCCCGCTCCAGGTCCCGCTCCAACACAGCCCCTTCCTCCCGCCGCGACCGGGAGCGGGATCGCGACCGCGCCTCCTCCCCGCCCGATCGCATCGACATCTTCGGGCGCACGGTGAGCAAGCGCAGCAGCCTGGACGAGAAGCAGAAGCGGGAGGAGGAAGAGAAAAAAGCGGAGTTCGAGCGGCAGCGGAAAATGTGAGCCCCGGGTCTGGGGTGGGCGCTTCGGGGGGACGTGGTGAGGGCGCATGGGGAAGGAGGAGGGCAGGAGGTGCTTTGTGGCCTGGTGGCTTTCCCTCCGCTCTTTCCTCCTCCGGTCTAGAACCGCTTGCCCCTGGGGTGAAGATGTTTAGGCCCTTGCTGAGGCCTAACCTCTGCCTTTTTTCCCGCCATCCTTCCCTTCCCTGAAGTCTTGGCTCCCTCAGGGGCGTTGGAAGGCGCCCGCCCTCTGCTTTCTCTCGCCGGCCCCGCTCGATTCCCATCTGCCGCTCCTCTCCCGGTCTGCTCGGAAACTTTCTCTGCGGCGGGGGCCTCCGCACCGCGGAGGCTTTGTGCTGCACTGCTACACTGCCCGCCCCTCCCCTCACTGCGTGGCGAGTTGTTTGTGCGTAGAGCGGAGGCGCCTGGGGTTGCTCTGCTAGGGGTTTAAGAAATACCGTGCGTCGATTACAGTAACACTGAGTGTTGGAGCGTAGAAGGGTGCAGGAGAGGGACCCTTCATCAGGGACAGTAGTGGTAGGACAAGGGGCAATGTGTTTAAGCTTAAGCAGGGGAGATTTAGGTTAGACATAAAGAAGAAATTTTTTATTGTGTGAGTGATGAGGCACTGGAACAGGCTGCCAGGGGAATTTCTGAATTCTCCATCTCTGGCAGTGTTCAAGGCCACGTTGGATGGGGCTTTGAGCAATGTGGTCTAGTGAGAGGTGTCCCTGCCTGTGGAAGGGGGTTGGAACTAGATGATCTTAAGGTCTTTTCCAACCGTGACCATCCTGTGATTCTTGCCAAATGGGACATTGAGAGCTGATGATTTGTTTCGTTTGAGAGCTTTTCCTTTTTCAGTTTTTGTTGTGAGGGTTGTAGTTATTGTTAAGATCTAAAGAGACATAAATTCTATTTTAATGAACATTGGATGTGTAGTAGGATGTTTTGCGGTATTAAGTTACAAAAGAGACCTTTACGCAGCAGAGATAGCAATGGTTTTAACTGTGGCGATAAAATGGTACTTGTTCTTTGAGTGTTACACTTGCTCATTGGAGCACTGAATGTGGAAGCACGTGTTTATATGTGTGTAGCCAAGTAGTACTGTTAATTCTAAGGTGGAGCTTTGAGTTTTATTGAATGACATTGTTCTACTGAAATACTAATTGTGGTTTAAAAGGCTTGATCACCCTGAGTTGTCAATTTCATTTTTGTTTATCAGTAATCTCCTAACTTCAGAATTTGCAGTGATGTCATCAAGAACGTGCATAGTAACACAAACGTGAAAATGGTGAAGCCTTGTTGAGTCATTGATCCTAATTTTGTGGTTTATAATTTCAGTACCTAAATTAATAAAAATATTCCATGCATATCTGCGGTGAAGAACTGGACTGTGGTTAACAATTTGAGAATGCAGTGTAATGCAGATAATAGTTTATTTTAGTATCTGGAGCTGGTTTAGTTCATATGTAAGTTTTCTATGTAAATTGGCTTCGAAATGAAGAAAAAAAAAAAAAAACCCTGTGAAGTCTGTATAGGAGGAATATGACATTTGAGTGATATTGGCAACCGGATTGTAAGCTTTTGAAGGAGAAACAATATTGGAAAAGATTGAGTATAGAATTTTGATGCTTCTAGAATACAATTCATATTCCAAAAGAAAAAGTAATAACAATTAATAGAGTAGATAATGTTGTATTTGAGTAAGTCGTCTGTAAATTGTGTTATGTATGGTAGTATATACTCATGTAGGAAGTACTTGCAGACTAAATTAACTAGGGAACGGTTCATATATTGAAAGTCACTTTATTTGTCTTGTGTCTGTTCAAACCTTAGTATGTAGCCTTCTGTTTTTTTCTTACAATGCTAGTTTTCCATAAAGGCCTTGCAAATATGACATTTTTTTCCCCTCTGAAATCTGATGAAATGTAAGCAGTTACTGCAGATTTCATAAAATTAATCTTAAGAAGTAAATGGAGCATACTAAAAATACTTTAACATTAATGACTTGCCTGTTGGTCTGTTCTGGTGTCATGGCTCAGTAGGTCAGGATGCTAAGCTTACACCTGTATATAAAATACTGTAAGTTAATGGAATTAAAATAGCAGTTGGTGTAAACTACAGAATAGGTCATTGAGATTTATGTCTGTTTACGATTTTATTCTTGTTATAAAGTCAAAGCCACTGTATTATTATATATTTATAATATTGTTATAGCCTTTGAATGTGAAAAGATACATTTGGTTTAATTAAATTTGAATGGAATTACTTGGGCTGAAAAGAAAAATGTGTGCCAGCACAGCGCTTAATAGTACATCCATCATCAATTGCTGAGGATATTTGGAAACTTAATTCTGACATGAGTGTCAAAGGTATTTTTGTAATTCTGTGGTATCGTTATTCAGTTAGCGAACTTATTCTAGATTTCCCCAGTGTTAAACATGAAGCTAAAATAATAATAATTAAAAAAAAAAACCAAACCCGAACTTCTGTGAAACAGCCTCTTGTGTATACTAAGCTGTTATCAGTACAGGATGGTGAGAATACTTGCTGCTGAATAAATACTCATGGAGGGTTAAAGAAACCCCTTTAAAATAAAAGGATGCTTAGTATATAAAAGATGTTTAAAAATTTGCCCAAAAAGGATTGTAAGTAGTGGCTGGGCAGAGACAGGCTAACAGAATGCAGTTAATGTTTTGTTTTTTTTCTGGATAGTGGTGGTAAAGACCACAAGATCCTGTGTTGCTTAAGTTAAAGTGAATGCTAGCCTAATGTGCTACCAGATAATTTTGCTGTATCTTGAGGAGTATCAGAATCAAATTTGTTTTCTGGGACTGAGTGTCTGAAATTGATGGTTCCAAAACTTGTTAATGATTGAGATAACTATCCATTTGGTTCAGTACACTTTTTGAAAAAGAAAAACCAAACAAACCAACAACCCAAACAAAAAACCCTAAACCAACAAAGAAATCATGAACAGGGGAACTTAAGAGCCTTTCACCTCTATATTTCACATGATTATCTAGATCAGTATTCCATACTTCATTATCTCCTGTGGAGAGGATATTAGGATCTTACAGCAGCAGTTGTTACTGTAAATCATAGATTTCTGGTGCTAACAGACCAGAAGAAAAGTTTATAAGATTGTTCCGTAGTTAACATAATACTTAAAATGAAAGTTCATTTTCAAGGTTAAAGAGAATAGCGTTCTCCCCATAGCCCATAATAGTTCCAAGTAAGTAGTGCGATATGACACAGCTATACAGTACTCACTTTTGTTCATCTATGGATATCTGATTGCCATATGGTACTAGTGATTACTACCTGAAAGTTTTTTAAGATTTTTTTTTCTGCCTTTGGTAATAAACCTGGCAAATTGACTTAATAATCTTTTTGTATTTTTGTTAATGAAAACTCATGACAGCGATCAGGCTAAGTGATAATGCTGGTGCAAGTAAAAGATAAAGACGAAGACATTTGAAAGTACTACTAAAATTCAGGACATGGAAAACTATAAAGATTGCAAGGATTTATTTAGCACTTGCTATATTTTATTTTGGGTAGTTATGGTAGAAACCATTATTATACTTTACTGTGATGCTGCAGTAAAGATGTTAGGGAGAGCAGAGGTATTTGAAATTTGATAAGGTAGGTAATAACTAGATTACAGATACAACATCTGATTCAAATTATGAATTCTGTTGCTTCTGTCCTCTATTTTAGATACTAGGGATTAGTTTGATGCTTCTGAGATGGTTGCTTTAAGACAAGTTTTACAAGATGTTGTCTTGAAATTAAGACCATTTGAATTCCTGAAGGTTGAAGGATGGCCAATGCTGGATGAGGTCTTTTATTTTCATTTTTCCCTAAGAATGATCAAGAAGTCAAGATAAGCTGTCTTCTCAAGCTTAGTCTCCTAAAGAAATTTAGGGGTCCTAAATATGTTAGGTCTGAATGGGTTCCCTGGGATAGAAATACTGATTGCCTGAATATTCATTATCCTTAAATGCATGGCAGAATATTCTCTGCATAATCCGTGTGTATAAGGTATAAAACTGTTTTAAAGCGGTTCAGGAGTGTGGTTGATGATGGGTATTTGAAAGAGTTTGTTTCAGTGCAACCATTCTTTATTAATTAAAAAGGTAATACTCATGTTTACATTTTGTAGTCGTCAACAAGAAATTGAAGAGAAGCTCATAGAAGAAGAAACTGCTCGAAGAGTGGAAGAGCTTGTGGCTAAACGCGTAGAAGAAGAGTTGGAGAAAAGGAAGGATGAGATTGAGCGAGAGGTTCTCCGCAGGGTGGAGGAGGCTAAGCGCATCATGGAAAAACAGTTGCTCGAAGAACTCGAGCGACAGCGACAAGCTGAACTTGCAGCACAAAAAGCCAGAGAGGTAACGCTCGGTCGTTTGGAAAGTAGAAACAGTCCATGGCAAAACTTTCAGTGTTGGTTTGTGCCTCCTGTTAGGTTCAGAAAGAGATGGAATACAGCAAATCCAATTCCCTTCTCGTACAAACTTGCATTGCTGCGAAACTTAATTTCTAGCCTTTTCAGGGGAGCTCACTGATATTAAGCAGTTATTCTCCTAAAACCTGAACAAGGATACTGATTTTTAATGGAACTGATCTACATATTTCAGAATTGTTTGAAACTTTTGCCATGGCTGCAGGATTTATCAGCGGTCCTTTCTTTTTTGGGGAAGGGTATTGAAAATCTGTAATTTTGTATCCTTAATTTGTTTCATTTTGTTTACCTAGACTGTAAGAGGCTTTTGCCTTCAGTCAGGCAAAAATCAGGGTCCAACAGTGAGCTGCAGTACCTGTCTTTAACAAATAGGTTTCTTATTCTTCATTTAAAATGAACGTTTTCCTTGAGCAAACACTGGACTAATTCTGGGACTTTGAGCATAAGCCCATCCACGTCTTCACGAAGGATCTATGCCCAAATCATCCAGTTTTAATAACGACTAACAACTCCTTTTTTCCCCCCTCCCCCCCCTCGAAGTTGTGAAAGAGCAGATTGCCCTTGTCTGAAGTCAAGCTGAACATATGACTTGGGTTTTTTGGTTTTTAATCAGCAGCTGGAGCAGAAGCTGAAAATGTCTTTCTGTGAGACAGTAATTTGCTACTAAAGGCATTGATGCCTGCCTGCACCAATCATTCCAGGATCCAGAAATTTCAAGGCAAATTTTAAAATTGTAAAGGAAATTTGTGCTAAACAGTTAGAAGTCTCAAATGCCTTTTTTATTCTGCCTCCTACGCAGTTTATCTTAATGTTTTGATTGGCTTACAAAAGGAAAGATAGTAGCAATGAAGCTTTCCCTTTCATATGATGTGTGACTTGTCTGTCACAGAAAATCTTTCATTTGAAAAAAAAAAAACCAACCCCAAAAACAAACCACTGAGATACAACAAATATCAGGAATATTAAATCACACTTGTTCTGCAAATTAAAACCTTACTGTCATTTAAGTTAAATTTAGATGTCTGTAGTCAGCAGTTGCTTCATGTATGTAGGTTTCTGTTTGATCAGATGGATGACTACTTTTTTTTTTTTTTTTAAAGTATTTTTGCTATTGTCGATGTGATGTGATTAAGTCCCATCGGCGCTTTGTAATGCAGAATAACCCTCCATGCCTGGAGTGAAGTGTGCTAGCTAGTAGCTGGTTACTAGTCATAGTAAGAAGTTTTCATATGCTTGCTTTGTCTTATTAACTTTTTTTTCTTACACAGACACAAACCTCTGGCTAACTTTAAATCTTCCAAATATTAAAATAATTTGGATATATATTACGTGAACTGAAACACCTCAAAAACTTTCATGCAGTCTTCATATTTGAGTTGTATAAGAGAGTTCCATAAAATTCACCAAGAAAACAATTACAAGGCTTTATTCCTGATCTTGCCTTCCTTGGACTCCTGAATTCCAAGTTCAGACTGCAAGTGACAGTTTCAGCTGTCTTAAAATTGTCAAAATACTGAATGTTAAGTCCATTCTCCCCATGAAAGAAGCCCATAGCTCCATGAAGTATGGATTACCATTTGTATTTTTCACTAACAGTAAATGTATTTTTCTTATTAATTGTTTGCCTTAGGAATGATTTACATATTTTTGTTCCTTCTTATCATAAACATCTGCATTCCTCAGCTCAGCCTTCCCTGTATGTTGTTTCTTTATAAATGGTTGAGCTGCTGATGCAGGTATTGCCAAGCTAACAGTACAAATCATTTTAAAGAGGAAGCTGGCGTGTATGGCAGCCGAGGAGCACACTCTGCAGGACACTGGACAAGACAGTAAATATTCAACTTTTAATGCTGATTAAAGGAGTATAGGTAAAGAATACGTAGGTATACTTAATTGGTGAGACAAACTATTCACTTTATTTATATTTTCTATATTACTTTTTAATTTGGTAAATACTATCCAGTTTTTGTAGTTGTCCTTGTTGATTTGTGTGATATTAAAATTCTAGTAATAAATTGTCAGGTTTCTATGATTAGGGAGGGTTTAGTTGGTTGCTGTTTGGACTGGGCGGGGTTGTATAAATTGAGTGCTAGAAACCAGTATTAGTGGCTGCGCAGTTTACCGTTGTGAGACAAAATAGGTGGCTGTAAAGCTGCCGCTTTAAGTCAGTTCACAAAAGAATTCTGAGAAAGATTAGTGAACATGCAGAAATGAGTACTTTACTTTACTAACATCTTGCCCTGTCCTCCCATTTAGGAAGAAGAGCGTGCAAAGCGTGAGGAACTAGAGCGAATACTAGAAGAGAATAATCGAAAAATTGCAGAAGCACAAGCTAAACTGGTATGTGAAGATATGTTCTGTAGGGGAATGCAGGTCCCTCTGCCTGATTTGCAACACAAATACACAAATTGACCCTTTCTAGAGTTTAACTTGTCTGTTGCTCGTTATGTCTGTAGCGTTGCTCTCCTCTTGAGCATGAGACCAGATCCTTAGCAGTAGCATTGGTTCGAAAAGATAGTTCAGGTGCAGATAATTCAGAGGAGGAAGATAGCTGCCTTCAGAATTTAAAAAGAACTTTTTTTTTTTTTTTTACTCTATCTGATAGGGGGGATTGAAGAAAGTTTGTAAGTTATGTCCTGCTTCTAAAACAGAAGTGACTACTTATGTTTTGTTGAGCAGGACAAGTACAAACTGGATTTTTGACTAGTATAACATTGATACACAAGTGCTGAAAAGGATTTTCAGCGTAAGCTTCGGATGTCTTGCATTATGAAAGTCTAGTTTATATTGGTTTCCAAGACTATTTATGCAGGTGCCTGCCTCCTGAGAACATTCAGTATAATTCAGCTGATTCTAATCAATTAATGATAACCCCAAACTAAGCTACTTGTAAATCCGGATTGAACTTGTACCGGTTTCAATTACCCAAGTAATTACACCATTTTCAGATGAAGACGATGCTTCTTAAAATTGCTTGAACTATGTCTGCTTTACACCTCTTTCTGTTTTACCCTTTTCCCAACCTCATATGGTGGAAATGGGACAATTAGAAAATTGAAAGTATAAACTGACAAAATGAACAAAATAAGCACCTTTAGAAGACCACTGGAAGAGCTGTAAGAACTGTAAGTCAGTGTAAGGATTGACTTGGTAGAAATCAGGTAAAGATGGTTTTGAATTTGGAGGGGGGGGTTACATGTATTTTTGAGTGGGGAGACATATGAAGGTCTGTTATGTCATTATATTGTGCTTTCATCTGACACATGACAGGTGTCAGGGGAATTTCTCCATACATACATGGACTTCCTTAGTTAAAATGTAATGTGTTGTTTGCAAAGCAGTGCTGAAAAACGTTGCCTGTAAGCACTCGAGATTTCAATACATTAGCTGTAGAAAGTTTTCAGTGTTTCTTCTGTATTCAAGTAACAGTTTATAAATAGTTTCATTGAAACCAACTAGGGCCATCTAGCTCAGGTTGAACTGCTTACATACCTATGCAGGATGGGACCTGTTTGGAAGTTAATACAGACTTGTAAATTGCTTTTATGACTACAAAATATGCTGGCCTAAATTCTGCAATTTTCATATATAGGCTGAAGAACAATTGAAAATTGTTGAAGAACAAAGAAAGATTCATGAGGAGAGGATGAAACTAGAACAAGAGAGACAACGTCAGCAAAAGGAAGAGCAAAAAATTATCCTGGGCAAGGGAAAGTCTAGGCCAAAACTGTCCTTCTCACTAAAAAGCCAGGATTAAATTGCAACTCTGAACTCTTAAAAGAAACAAACAAACAACAAAAAAAAACAACCACCAACAACAAAAAAGGAAAATGGAGAAAAAAAAAAACCAACCCAACAACTTTGTATGGTAGCTTCATGTTGAAGTGTGGGGTTTTTTGGGTTTTTTTTCCTCTCTTTTTTTTGTTTTGTTTTTTCCCCTTTTGTCTTTTTTTGGAAGTCTGGAGAGTTAGCTTGTTCTGATAGGGGCTGTGCTCTGCAATTCTTAATTTTTTAAAACTTCCATTAAGTTAAACCCTTATCAGATCATTGTTGCCTTTTAGAGGGCAAACTGTTCTCATCAGTTTTGTAACTGTGTATTAGTGGTCTGAAGCAGATCAGGCCACTTTGAATTGTGGATGATCTGGTAAGGTTTTACTGACCTACTCATCAGAGTTTGACTCTGATAATTGACAGGACTTTATACTGGGTATTGCTGACTTTTAATTTTTTTTTTTTTTTTTTTTTTTTTAAGTCAGTAAATACATGAATAAATTGCCATAGTATTACTGGACCTCTGTGGTTTATTGTTAAATCAGTGTCCTATGATACTGTCCCATTGTTGCGCTTGATGTTCCTGATACAGGTAAGGAAATAGTTTGTCATTTCTGCTATGAATACATAGAGGGAGTTCAGTATTGTCTCTGTTAGATTTGTTTTTATTACATTGACAGCATTCAACCAGCGTTCCCTGTTGTGTAAATAAATCAATTTGCTGAATAAAGTGAAAGTCTTAAATTCATATGTTTAAGTAAATTTTTTTAGTACACATCTATAAACGGTTATAGAAGTGACAGTTCACATTATTAAATTCAAGATTATAGTAGGGTTTTTTTTAAATTTTGCTTTAAACTACTGTGGCTTTTCCTGCTTACAATGCAAAATTGCACACAGTAACAAATCCCTGCAGTTGTGAATGTTTTTGATGGCTGCTGCTATTTTCATGAATGTTGGTTTTTATTCTGACAGAGACTTATTTCAGCCATAGTATCATGTTTAAACAGCTGTTTGGCTTGCTGCACTCAGACCAATACTTTGGTATCTAATCCCCTTTGGTTCACCTCGTAATATAGTATATTGTATAAGTTAAGGTCATGACCATATAATGAATCTGATGGATCCTAAAGGATTTAAAAATTGAAGTTTTTTTTCCCAAAGGACTGGACCGGCTAGCATACTTGAAGTGAAAAACAGGAAGTGAGATTCTGTCTAAATACATTGTTTTAGCCAGAAAGCAACTGTTATTTGTATACAGATCTTGAATGTTGTCCATTTATATATACAGGTTTTATTTTGAAAAATTAAACTACAGTTTGAAAACTATATATAAAATTCCCCTTTTTGTATATAATTCTTCTGCCAAAACCTGGATTACAGTAGTTTGTCCAGTTCTAAAACTTTCTCCTGTTCATGTGTGACTTGAGTATTAACCATAAAATGAAAGTTACCAGTAGTTGCCTGAGCATTTGAATGTCACTGGACAAAGTTGGAAATAATTCCTGATATTCCCAAAGGATCTGTTTCTGTAGGTTTGGCAAATTATACATGTGTGGGAGCAAGTTGACATGCATTGCTTTGTCCAGTATGTTAAGAAAAATGTGAAGACAGTAAAATACCTACACTATTACTGTACTTAAATTTGTCAATATATTGTTACAGAAGAAGGTTGCTTAATGCATAAAAACAAAAGCTGAAGCCAAATAAATCGTGTACATGACCTGTTGGCAGGAACAGGCTGTATTTAAAACTTAACTGATACCTGTATTTCTAAACCAGAATACATCCCCTGTTCCCTTATGACAAACAAGCTATTAAAAGTGAATACTCAAAACAGATCTATGCATTTTTGTTTCCTGTCATCTTCTGAAAGCAAGAAGTTATCATACATGCAGTTGTGGTATCAAGCATTTTCTTTTACATCATGAATTTGCAGCTAAATAATGTTTGTTTTTTACACTTAACATTGTGCAGGCTTAGCCTTTGTTGTTTCCAGTAGTATTCCTTTAGGACTACTGTGTGAACAAAATATCTGATCAAAGTCTGATCGCCCCTTCTGCCACTCCACACACCTTCCTACTTTGCCTTTTCTTCTTTCTGCCCTCAAAAAAGGAAAAGCATCTAAATCAGCTACGTATTTATTTTCACCTCCCATCCCCCACCCCCCCTCAAAATGCGTTCAATTGGTATAAATCACTGTCTTTTGGCTTGTCCTAAAGTATACAGTATTTCTCAGTTTTTTTGTAGACACAGTGTGGGAAGATGCCATGTTTGCATTATGCTGGGGCTTGCCTGCTTTTCAAAATTATCATAGGGCTTCAGGGATGCTGTCGATTTCTAGGAAAACAGGTGCACAAAGTTTAGGAGGGGGTAAACTGACATTTGATAAGAATTTGATGTTCTTACATTCCTTTAAAATATGGTACCTGATTAATGCAAATTAGGTTAAAACATAGACTGACATATGTGTAGTGAGTATGAGCTCAGGGGGGGAGGGGGGGGCTACATGAGGATATTGGCCTACCTAGAGAAATCGCTCCTAGATGTTGTGTTGTGTGTTTAATTTTGATTTCGTTACAGTTCAAAGTTTCCACTTCAAATTGTGGTTAGATAATTTTTGGTTTGTTCTTGGGCTTCGTGTGTTGGGGTATTTTTCTTCCCTTCCCCTAGCGAGGCAGGTAGGCATTTTCTGTTACCACCTACTTTCAGCAGTATTAATTTACCTTCTACAATAAGAGGTCTTAGTTTTCCCAATGCCTGTTCATAAATGCCCTGGAGCATTTTTTTTAATACAGAACAATGCATCTTTCCAGCAGAGGTGGGAGAGAGCAGGAGGCCTTTACAGCAGTGTCCTAGCGGTGTGCTGTTAGTTGTGAGATTTGTTAAACTGCCCTTTGAACTTCCCATGTTCATTATCATCATTTTTCCAAGCACAAGTGGAAAGGTTACTGCAGTGAGATATGTTGGAGAGCTGGTGTCCTTGAAGCTTAGCAAAGCAGACAATTAGGTTGGCAAGATGTCTAAGCTGCCAAGCAACTGTGTACCTGCATATAGACAGATGTGTCAGTATTATCTCACTGAAGTATCAATACTTCATCTGCTTCATATCTTGTCTTGAAAAAGAAGGATCTGTCTTAATTGTCTCTCCTTTTCTTTGAAGTTTTCTGTCACCTCATACACCTCACCCTTGCTGACTTGAAGATTGTAAAACCCTCTTTCTGATGCTATAAACAATCTCTTTTATGGTCGTTTGGACATTTTTGTGCCATTTTTTGCATGTACGCTGAATGTGAAGGTGCTAGCTGTGATTCACTTTGAACTGCATGAAGCATCTCGTTATACATTTTCAGAATATTTGGGGGATGTGTGGTCCCTTTGGCAAGCAGGAGGAAAATTATTATCTCAGTTATTGCAGGATCTCAGTGCAAGTTCAGGTGGAATTCATGCTGATAAATGAATTTAAAAAATTAAAAACTTTGGAGTTTGCATTACAGAGGTGATTTATTTCTGAAGAGGACAGTAGAGCTGCCTGTGTGCCTAAGGCTGATTCCAAGGCAGGAGGATATGGTCGAAGTGCCTGTGCTGGTACAGTTGGAGCTGAACTATGACTTTTATGCACCTTTGTTCCATTTCTGTGCTAGTACCACTGAATGCGTTCATGATGGGGTTATCCCCATCTTCCCATCCTGCTGTTTTGTTCACCAGCTGGGGAGTGCTAAAGCTCTGTTGACGTTTCCATGCAGAGCAACCTAATGCTTCCCATTGTCTTTGCTGGACAGATGTAGAACTTAAGGTTAGGCTGGCGCAGTGGTCAGCTCTGCTCAAGTGCATGTAAACATCTGCAAAAAGATGGTCATGCAGCAGAAGTTTGATCCCTGGTCTTGTTTCTCACCCACATTATCAGAGACCACAAAATAATGTAAGGATTTTTGTTTTCACAGAGTGATGCTGAAAATCAGTACAAAAATAAGTCAAATGGAGAATTAAAATGCATAGTTAGAATGTACTTGCCTGTTTATTACAAGGCTGCTTGAATTCCTTAGCTGTGTTGAGGAGGAGCCATTCTCATTTTCTAAAAAGCTACGGTTAACCAAAATTGTGGTTATAGAACAGACATGGAGGAGACAAATTAACATCTAGATATTCACTGTATCATAAAGTGCAGAAAATGCATTGTTACGATGTGAATGATATTTTAGGAGCTGTTTCAAGTATCCAGCACACTTGGCCTTTTGTACACACAATAAACAACCCATGTGAATCAGTGTCAATCACTTGTCTTTATTAAAAGTAGTAGGAATTGCATTTACTGAGTTATTCTTGACTTTAAAAACTGCTAAATTTTCAAGTAATGAAGCTTTTCTACTTAATAAAAGATTTCATGCCCCATGCATTCTAATAGCTGATGTTCAGACTGATGTTTAAAAGAGTCGGGTTGTGGGCCCAATCTTGATCCCATTCAGATTAGCTGCCCTTTTATAGATTTTATAGCCTCAGAGTCAATATTTATGCAATTATTGCCCATGTCACTGTCGAAAAGAACCCGAAAGGGGATGATTATTGAGCTATAAACCCGATTTTTGCTGTCAGGCTGGCTGAGGTACGGGAAATCAAGGTTTGAGCAGTGCAAAAGGCAGAGTTCCGGTTTTCCCTGAAGGCAGAGGGAAAAGCAGGTCTCACCTGCTCGCTGGCCCGCTCATCCATCCATCTCTCCGTTCGTCCGTGTGTCGAAGGCAGAGCGCAGGGGGCCGCGGCGCCGGTCCCGCGGCGGCAGCGGGATTTCCTCCCCCCGCAGCCTGTCCCCTGCGCGTTTGTCTGCCAGGAAACCGTGTTCCCCGCGAAACCCGAAATATCTGCCGGGACCTCCTCCTGAGATGGCCCCCCGAGAAGCCGCGCCTGAAGGCCATTGCTAATTTCCTAACATTTGTGAGCTTTTTCTGCTTCTAAACCTCCGGCCTCAAGACGTACTCTCACGTTTCCTCCGTGTCTGAGGCGATTCTCGCCGGTCCTCGGAGGCGAGACGGGAAAGTTGGAGGCCAGTGTAGCGGGCGGTGTGGGAACGGGGATGAAGACAGGGATGGGGATGGGGAAGGAGCGTGGCAGCACCGCGGCTGCCACCGCGGCAGCCACCGCGGCCTCTCTTGCTCCTGGCCCCGGCCCCATTCGGACCCGCAAGTCACTCAGCGGCGCCAAAAGTGCTCCCCGCCCTGACCCCCACCCGAGGGGATCGGCCCCTCCGGCAAAAACAGTTTCCTGAGGGGAGCAGCCACCGAGCCCTTATTTCTGTGGGTATCTTTAACCTTTGTTGCTTGGGCTATCGCAGAGATAAGTTCAAGTTTTTCTAGGTTCTTAGTTAAAGGGATTTTATTAACGCTGATCTTTATGCGCCTACAGCGCACATAGAAAGGATGCTAACTAGAGTGAACCAGCTGTATTTACGTAAAATAATTAGCCGCTGGACAATGGAAGTCGAGTGATATATTTAGCTACATGAGGATATTTTCAGACAATACCAGGGCTCTTCATTTCCTCTGGTTTACTTAAAACAAGGATACGAAGAGTTAGAGGTCACAATTTACTCACAGCTTTTGCAAAACACCACCCGTAACCTTTTGCTTCAAAGCAAACAGAAGCAGCAGCATCACAAAACTGAGGTAAAGCTATTTTACACGTCTCTGTTGCTAGAAGAGTTTATCAGGCTCTGTGTTTACAGTGGCTCAAGACTGGATACACACCACACATTTGTTTAAAAGTTTAATAATTAAGTACTTTCCTCCCCTCGCCGGGGAAGCTCTCTTTTGATGCCCCTCTATGCGCATAGATACCCAATCTCTGTCTCCCACTTGAGCGCTAAGTTTCCGTCCTGGAAATCGGATCCTTTTCCACCAAATTGCGTCGCCGGATCTGCAATTCCTTTCTCACTGCAAATAAAATTTAATTAAGCAGTTTGCTTAACACGCATTCGATATTTCGTGTGAAAAACCAAACTGATTTTCTTGTTTCCTTGAGTGGTAGATTTCATTAAGAGAACTACCCAACACAATTAGCACAAAATCTATGGGGCATCGAGCGAGCCTCTGCTCCCCTTCCCCGTCTCTGGCGAGGGAAAGGAGTGGTCTCTGTCAGGCAGGGCGGCGAAGGCTGGAGCGCCAGTTGAGTTTAAAATGGGGGGAAGCGAAGATTTGCTTCCAAATTGATCAGGGAAAAAAATGACAATGCCAGTCGTTTACCCTCTTAAGGGCTTCTTCGCTTTCGTCTAAAAGCCGGAGGAGCTCCACCGCTAACCTGATTTTTTTTTTAAAATGCCCGTATTTCTCCGGGAATAAAATTGTGCGAAATCGGCTCCTTATTACAGTCCTTTGTAGCGTGTTCATAACTAAAAGGTAGGGAAATGACAGAAAAAGAGCGCTGTGATTTCCTGCGCTTTAACTTTCAATCCTTTCCGCACATACTGTTTTGGCACGAAATCCCTGCTGGAAGAAATTCGGCAAGCCCCTCCATTTCACGGGACCGACTCTGATACGGTACAATTGGTGTTCAGCCACCGCGCAGCTCCTGGCCCAAACCACCACCTGGGCAGCGGCACCGGCGCCTCGTTTGTCCTTTGCCGCCGCCTCCAGTCTTTTTCTCGGGAGGGTAGACACGAACGCGAAGGCTCGAGCAGGGCAGGAGGCGAAGGAGCGGCGGAGGGGCAGACACGGCAGAGAGGGGTCCGGCCCTCCCGCGGACGGCGGCGCTGACCGCTAGTGGGCGCTGTGTCCCCGTGGAAGCGTGGTGGAGCGCCGGGGGCGGCGGGCACGCACTCGCGGGGTTGCTCTGCGGACACCTCGGTGCCCTCCGCACTCCGAAGTGGCGGGGGGGGGGGGCGTCCGCCGGAGCCGCATCCCCGTCCGTGCTCGCGGGTAGATCCCTCTTGGCCATGAATTAATAGCAAAGTGAAATAACAGGCCGAGCTGCTAGCGAGATACGCGGGGTCTGAAAACAACCGGCTCCGAAAATAGCCTCTGAACCCTCATATTATGGACGGGAAGGCAAAGGGGCTGAGCGGTCTTCGGAGAAAGGCGAGGGAGCTCAGCGCCCTTGATAACCCCGCATCCCTTTGACAGGCTCCGCGTGTCCCGCTCCCCTCCATTTCTTGGCTAATTGTCCCGCAGCCAGATTAAACTTCGGGAACTCAGAGGCCCCCTGGTAAAGGCCGGTCGGCACCGAGCGTGGGAAAGCCCCCCCCCCCGCCTCCGTCAACCGCAGAAAGTTGCGCGGGAGCTCCGCATGAGCGGAGACACGGCCCTTCCCCGTAGAGGTCTCTGCGCCCGCAAAGCGCCGTCAGCGGTGCTCTCCCGAGGGTGGGGGAGCCCCATGGCCCCCGCTGCTAAAACAGCAGTGTACTTGAAAAACGTCATTTTTTTACGTTTGGAAAAAAAAAATAAAAAAGGCGTTTTTGGGATTTCTTTCTTCTCATTTCTGCTGCCCACGTGGGCCAGTCGCGCCTCCTGCACAGCCCAGGCGTGACTAAGAGCGAGCGGGCTCACCCCTCGCTTTGGCGGCCGCCCGCAGCACGACAGAGCCGAGAGCCGACTCTGGGTGTTACCTGCCCTGCCCGCTCCGCCCGCCTCGCCTCGCCTCGCCTCGCCTCGGCTCGGCTCGGCTCGGCCCTGCTCGGCTCGACGGGGTTGGGCTCGGC